>OZ005762.1:8485972-8615319 GCA_963930825.1 Silvanus unidentatus
TTTTACCCGATCTCCTAAACGGTTCAAGATAGGACATAGCGGTTTTCACCAGTGGAATTAGCACCTCATTTTACAGAAAATAGGTCCTATAAGTCTACTCTCAAGAGTTGATAAAGGTACAAACGAATAAAATGTTTATATATCGCATTTTCAATTATCTATTTTTCTCCATTTTACCCGATCTCCTAAACGGTTCAAGATAGGACATCGCGGTTTTCACCAGTGGAATTAGCACCTCATTTTACAGAAAATAGGTCCTATAAGTCTACTCTCAAGAGTTGAGAAAGGTACATACGAATAAAATGTTTATATATCACATTTTTAAATATCTATTTTTCTCCATTTTACTCGATCTTCTAAACCGTTCAAGATAGGACATCGCGGTTTTCACCAGTGGATTTAGCACCTCATTTTACATACAATAGGTCCTATAAGTCTACTCTCAAGAGTTGATAAAGGTACAAACAAATAAAATGTTTATATATCACATTTTCAAATATCTATTATTCTCCATTTTACTCGATCTCCTAAACGGTTAAAGATAGGACATCGCGGTTTTTACCAGTGGATTTAGCACCTCATTTTACATAAAATAGGTCCTATAAGTCTACTCTCAAGACTTGATAAAGGTAAAAACGAATAAAATGTTTATATATCACATTTTCAAATATCTATTATTCTCCATTTTACTCGATCTCCTAAACGGTTAGAGATAGGACATCGCGGTTTTCACCAGTGGATTTAGCACCTTATTTTACTTAAAATAAGTCTTATAAGTCTACTCTCAAGAGTTGATAAAGGTACAAACGAATAAAATGTTTATATATCACATTATCAAATATCTATTATTCTCCATTTTACTCGATCTCCTAAACGGTTAAAGACAGGACATAGCGGTTTTCATCAGTGGATTAAGCACCCCATTTTACATAAAATAAGTCCTATAAGTCTACTCTCAAGAGTTGATCAAGGTACACACGAATAAAATGTTTATATATCACATTTACTAATATCTATTATTCTCCATTTTACTCGATCTAATAAACGGATAAAGATAGGACATCGCGGTTTTCACCAGTGGATTTAGCACCTCATTTTACATAAAATAAGTCCTATAAGTCTACTCTCAAGAGTTGATAAAGGTACAAACGAATAAAATGTTTATATATCACATTTTCAAATATCTATTATTCTCCATTTTACTCGATCTCCTAAACGGTTAAAGATAGGACATCGCGGTTTTAACCAGTGGATTTAGCACCTCATTTTACCTAAAATAAGTCCTATAAGTCTACTCTCAAGAGTTGATAAAGGTACAAACGAATAAAATGTTTATATATCACATTTTGAAATATCTATTTTTGTCCATTTTACTCGATCTCCTAAACGGTTAAAGATAGGACATCGCGGTTTTCATCAGTGGATTTAGCACCCCATTTTACATAAAACAAGTTCTATAAGTCTACTCTCAAGAGTTGATAAAGGTAAAAACGAATAAAATGTTTATATATCACATTTTCAAATATCTATTATTCTCATTTTTACTTGATCTCCTAAACGGTTAAAGATAGGACATCGCGGTCTTCATCAGTGGATTAAGCACCCCATTTTACATAAAATAAGTCCTATAAGTCTACTCTCAAGAGTTGATAAAGGTAAAAACGAATAAAATGTTTATATATCACATTTTCAAATATCTATTATTCTCCATTTTACTCGATCTCCTAAACGGTTAAAGATAGGACATCGCGGTTTTCATCAGTAGATTTAGCACCCCATTTTACATAAAACAAGTTCTATAAGTCTTCTCTCAAGAGTTGATAAAGGTAAAAACGAATAAAATGTTTATATATCACATTTTCAAATATCTATTATTCTCATTTTTACTTGATCTCCTAAACGGTTAAAGATAAGACATCGAGGTTTTCACCAGTGGATTTAACACCTCATTTTACATAAAATAGGTCCTATAAGTCTACTCTCAAGAGTTGATAAAGGTAAAAACGAATAAAATGTTTATATATCACATTTTCAAATATCTATTTTTCTCCATTTTACTCGATCTCCTAAACGGTTAAGGATAGGACATCGCGGTTTTCACCAGTGGATTTAGCTCCTCTTTTTACATAAAATAGGTCCTATAAGTCTACTCTCAAAAGTTGATAAAGGTACAAACGAATAAAATGTTTATATATCACATTTTCAAATATCTATTATTTTCCATTTTACTCGATCTCCTAAACGGTTAAAGATAGGACATCGCGGTTTTCACCAGTGGATTTAGCACCTCATTTTACATAAAATATGTCCTATAAGTCTATTCTCATGAGTTGATAAAGGTACAAACGAATAAAATGTTTATATATCACATTTTCAAATACCTATTATTCTCCATTTTACTCGATCTCCTAAACGGTTAAAGATAGGACATCGCGGTTTTCACCAGTGGATTTAGCACCTCTTTTTACATAAAATAGGTCCTATAAGTCTACTCTCAAAAGTTGATAAAGGTACAAACGAATAAAATGTTTATATATCACATTTTCAAATACATATTTTTCTACATTTTACTCGATCTCCTAAACGGTTCAAGATAGGACATCGCGGTTTTCACCAGTGGATTTAGCACCTCATTTTACATACAATAGGTCCTATAAGTCTACTCTCAAGAGTTGATAAAGGTACAAACAAATAAAATGTTTATATATCACATTTTCAAATATCTATTATTCTCCATTTTACTCGATCTCCTAAACGGTTAAAGATAGGACATCGCGGTTTTTACCAGTGGATTTAGCACCTCATTTTACATAAAATAGGTCCTATAAGTCTACTCTCAAGAGTTGATAAAGGTAAAAACGAATAAAATGTTTATATATCACATTTTCAAATATCTATTTTTCTCCATTTTACTCGATCTCCTAAACGGTTTAAGATAACACATCGCGGTTTTCACCAGTGGATTTAGCACCTCATTTTACATAAAATAGGTCCTATAAGTCTGCTATCAAAAGTTGATAAAGGTACAAACGAATAAAATGTTTATATATCACATTTTCAAATATCTATTTTTCTCCATTTTACTCGATCTCCTATACGGTTCAAGATAGGGCATCGCGGTTTTCACCAGTGGATTTAGCACCTCATTTTACATAAAATAGGTCCTATAAGTCTACTCTCAAGAGTTGAAGAAGGTACAAACGAATAAAAGGTTTATATATCACATTTTCAAATATCTATTTTTCTCCATTTTACCCGATCTCCTAAACGGTTCAAGATAGGACATAGCGGTTTTCACCAGTGGAATTAGCACCTCATTTTACAGAAAATAGGTCCTATAAGTCTACTCTCAAGAGTTGATAAAGGTACAAACGAATAAAATGTTTATATATCGCATTTTCAATTATCTATTTTTCTCCATTTTACCCGATCTCCTAAACGGTTCAAGATAGGACATCGCGGTTTTCACCAGTGGAATTAGCACCTCATTTTACAGAAAATAGGTCCTATAAGTCTACTCTCAAGAGTTGAGAAAGGTACATACGAATAAAATGTTTATATATCACATTTTTAAATATCTATTTTTCTCCATTTTACTCGATCTTCTAAACCGTTCAAGATAGGACATCGCGGTTTTCACCAGTGGATTTAGCACCTCATTTTACATACAATAGGTCCTATAAGTCTACTCTCAAGAGTTGATAAAGGTAAAAACGAATAAAATGTTTATATATCACATTTTCAAATATCTATTATTCTCCATTTTACTCGATCTCCTAAACGGTTAGAGATAGGACATCGCGGTTTTCACCAGTGGATTTAGCACCTTATTTTACTTAAAATAAGTCTTATAAGTCTACTCTCAAGAGTTGATAAAGGTACAAACGAATAAAATGTTTATATATCACATTATCAAATATCTATTATTCTCCATTTTACTCGATCTCCTAAACGGTTAAAGACAGGACATAGCGGTTTTCATCAGTGGATTAAGCACCCCATTTTACATAAAATAAGTCCTATAAGTCTACTCTCAAGAGTTGATCAAGGTACACACGAATAAAATGTTTATATATCACATTTTCTAATATCTATTATTCTCCATTTTACTCGATCTAATAAACGGATAAAGATAGGACATCGCGGTTTTCACCAGTGGATTTAGCACCTCATTTTACATAAAATAAGTCCTATAAGTCTACTCTCAAGAGTTGATAAAGGTACAAACGAATAAAATGTTTATATATCACATTTTCAAATATCTATTATTCTCCATTTTACTCGATCTCCTAAACGGTTAAAGATAGGACATCGCGGTTTTAACCAGTGGATTTAGCACCTCATTTTACCTAAAATAAGTCCTATAAGTCTACTCTCAAGAGTTGATAAAGGTACAAACGAATAAAATGTTTATATATCACATTTTGAAATATCTATTTTTGTCCATTTTACTCGATCTCCTAAACGGTTTAAGATAGGACATCGCGGTCTTCACCAGTGGATTTAGCACCTCATTTTACATAAAATAGGTCTTATAAGTCTACCCTCAAGAGTTGATAAAGGTACAAACGAATAAAATTTTTATATATCACATTTTCAAATATCTATTATTTTCAATTTTACTCGATCTCCTAAACGGTTAAAGATAGGACTTCTCGGTTTTTACCAGTGGATTTAGCACCTTATTTTACATAAAATAAGGCCTATAAGTCAACCCTCAAGAGTTGATAAAGGTAAAAACGAATAAAATGTTTATATATCACATTTTCAAATATCTATTTTTCTCCATTTTACTCGATCTCCTAAACGGTTTAAGATAGGACATCGCGGTTTTCACCAGTGGATTGAGCACTATATTTTACATAAAATAAGTCCTATAAGTCTACTCTCAAGAGTTGATAAAGGTACAAACGAATAAAATGTTTATATATCACATTTTCAAATATCCATTATTCTCCATTTTACTCGATCTCCTAAATGGTTAAAGATAGGACATCGCGGTTTTCACCAGTGGATTTAGCACCTCATTTTACATAAAATAGGTCCTATAAGTCTACTCTCAAGTGTTGATAAAGGTAAAAACGAATAAAATGTTTATATATCACATCTTCAAATATCTATTTTTCTCCATTTTACTCGATCTTCTAAACGGTGTAAGATAGGACATCGCGGTTTTCACCAGTGGATTTAGCACCTCGTTTTACATAAAATAGGTTCTATAAGTCTACTCTCAAGAGTAGATAAAGGTTCAAACGAATAAAATGTTTATATATCACATTTTCAAATATCTATTTTTCTCCATTTTACTCGATCTTCTAAACGGTTCAAGATAGGACAACGCGGTTTTTACCAGTGGATTTAGCACCTCATTTTACATAAAATAGGTCCTATAAGTCTGCTCTCAAGAGTTGATAAAGGTACAAACAAATAAAATGTTTATATATCACATTTTCAAATATCTATTATTCTCCATTTTACTCGATCTCCTAAACGGTTAAAGATAGGACATCGCGGTTTTAACCAGTGGATTTAGCACCTCTTTTTACCTAAAATAAGTCCTATAAGTCTACTCTCAAGAGTTGATAAAGGTACAAACGAATAAAATGTTTATATATCACATTTTCAAAAATGTATTATTATCTATTTTACTCGATCTCCTAAACGGTTAAAGATAGGACATCGCGGTTTTCACCAGTGGTTTTAGCTCCTTATTTTACATAAAATAAGTCCTATAAGTCTTCTCTCAAGAGTTGATAAAGGTACAAACGAATAAAATGTTTATATACCACATTTTCAAATATCTATTAATCTCCATTTTACTCGATCTCCTAAACGGTTTAAGATAGGACATCGCGGTTTTTACCAGTGGATTTAGCACCTCATTTAACATAAAATAAGTCCTATAAGTCTACTCTCAAGAGTTGATAAAGGTACAAACGAATGATATGTTAATATATCACATTTTCAAATATCTATTATTCTCCATTTTACTCGATCTCCTAAACGGTTAAAGATAGGACATCGCGGTTTTCACCAGTGGATTAAGCACCTCATTTTACATAAAATAAGTCCTATAAGTCTACTCTCAAAAGTTGATAAAGGAACAAACGAATAATATGTTAATATATCACATTTTCAAATATCTATTATTCTCCATTTTACTCGATCTCCTAAACGGTTAAAGATAGGACATCGCGGTTTTCACCAGTGGATTTAGCACCTCATTTTACATAAAATAGGTCCTATAAGTCTACTCTCAAGAGTTGATAAAGGTAAAAACGAATAAAATGTTTATATATCACATTTTCAAATTTCCACTATTTTCCATTTTACTCGATCTCCTAAACGGTCAAAGATAGGACATCGCGGTTTTTACCAGTGGATTAAGCACCTCATTTTACATTATATAGGTCCTATAAGTCTACTCTCAAAAGTTGATAAAGGTACAAACGAATAAAATGTTTATATATCACATTTTCAAATATCCATTATTCTCCATTTTACTCGATCTCCTAAACGGTTAAAGATAGGACATCGTGGTTCTCACCAGTGGATTTAGCACCTCATTTTACATAAAATAGGTCCTATAAGTCTACTCTCAAATGTTGATAAAGGTTCAAACGAATAAAATGTTTATATATCACATTTTCAAATATCTATTATTCTCCATTTTACTCGATCATCTAAACGGTTAAAGATATGACATCGAGGTTTTTACCAGTGGATTTAGCACCTCATTTTACATTAAATAAGTCCTATACGTCTACCCTCAAGAGTTGATAAAGGTACAAACGAATAAAATGTTTATATATCACATTTTCAAATATCTATTATTCTCCATTTTACTCGATCTCCTAAACGGTTAAAGATATGACATCGAGGTTTTTACCAGTGAATTTAGCACCTCATTTTACATAAAATAACTCCTATAAGTCTACCCTCAAGAGTTGATAAAGGTACAAACGAATAAAATGTTTATATATCACATTTTCAAATATCTATTATTCTCCATTTTACTCGATCTCCTAAACGGATAAAGATAGGACATCGCGGTTTTCACCAGTGGATTTAGCACCTCATTTTACATAAAATAAGTCTTATAAGTCTACTCTCAAGAGTTGATAAAGGTAAAAACGAATATAATGTTTATATATCACATTTTCAAATATCTATTATTCTCCATTTTACTCGATCTCCTAAACGGATAAAGATAGGACATCGCGGTTTTCACCAGTGGATTTAGCACCTCATTTTACATAAAATAAGTCTTATAAGTCTACTCTCAAGAGTTGATAAAGGTAAAAACGAATATAATGTTTATATATCACATTTTCAAATATCTATTTTTCTCCATTTTACTCGATCTCCTAAACGGTTCAAGATAGGACATCGCGGTTTTCACCAGTGGATTTAGCACCTCATTTTACATAAAATATGTCCTATAAGTCTACTCTCAAGAGTTGATAAAGGTACAAACGAACAAATTGTTTATATATCACATTTTCAAATATCCATTATTCTCCATTTTACTCGATCTCCTAAACGGTTAAAGATACGACATCGTGGTTTTCACCAGTGGATTTAGCACCTCATTTTACATAAAATAACTCCTATAAGTCTACCCTCAAGAGTTGATAAAGGTACAAACGAATAAAATGTTTAAATATCACATTTTCAAATATCTGTTTTTATCAATTTTACTCGATCTCTTAAACGGTTAAAGATAGGACATCGCGGTTTTTACCAGTGGATTTAGCACCTTATTTTACATAAAATAAGTCCTATAAGTCTACTCTCAAGAGTTGATAAAGGTACAAACGAATAAAATGTTTATATATCACATTTTCAAATATCTATTATTATCAATTTTACTCGATCTCTTAAACGGTTAAAGATAAGACATCGCGGTTTTTATCAGTGGATTTAGCACCTTATTTTACATAAAATATGTCCTATAAGTCTACTCTCATGAGTTGATAAAGGTACAAACGAATAAAATGTTTATATATCACATTTTCAAATATCTATTATTATCAATTTTACTCGATCTCTTAAACGGTTAAAGATAGAACATCGCGGTTTTTATCAGTGGATTTAGCACCTTATTTTACATAAAATAAGTCCTATAAGTCTACCCTCAAGAGTTGATCAAGGTACAAACGAATAAAATGTTTATATATCACATTGTCAAGTATCTATTATTCTCCATTTTACTCGATCTCCAAAACGGTTAAAGATAGGACATCGCGGTTTTTATCAGTGGATTTAGCACCTTATTTTACATAAAATATGTTCTATAAGTCTACCCTCAAGAGTTGATAAAGGTACAAACGAATAAAATGTTTAAATATCACATTTTCAAATATCTGCTTTTATCAATTTTACTCGATCTCTTAAACGGTTAAAGATAGGACATCGCGGTTTTCACCAGTGGATTTAGCACCTCATTTTACATAAAATAACTCCTATAAGTCTACCCTCGAGAGTTGATAAAGGTACAAACGAATAAAATGTTTATATTTCACATTTTCAAATATCCATTATTCTCCATTTTACTTGATCTCCTAAACGATTAAAGATAGGACATCGCTGTTTTTATCAGTGGATTTAGCACCTTATTTTACATAAAATATGTTCTATAAGTCTACTCTCATGAGTTGATAAAGGTACAAACGAATAAAATGTTTAAATATCACATTTTCAAATATCTGCTTTTATCAATTTTACTCGATCTCTTAAACGGTTAAAGATAGGACATCGCGGTTTTTACCAGTGGATTTAGCACCTTATTTTACATAAAATAAGTCCTATAAGTCTACCCTCGAGAGTTGATAAAGGTACAAACGAATAAAATGTTTAAATATCACATTTTCAAATATCTATTATTCTCCATTTTACTCGATCTCCTAAACGGTTAAAGATAGGACATCGCGGTTTTCACCAGTGGATTTAGCACTTCATTTTACATAAAATAAGTCCTATAAGTCATTTCTCAAGAGTTGATAAAGGTACAAACGTATAAAATGTTTATATCTCTCATTTTCAAATATCTATTATTCTCCATTTTACTCGATCTCCTAAACGGATAAAGATAGGACATCGCGGTTTTCACCAGTGGATTTAGCACCTCATTTTACATAAAATAAGTCTTATAAGTCTACTCTCAAGAGTTGATAAAGGTAAAAACGAATAAAATGTTTATATATCACATTTTCAAATATCTATTTTTCTCCATTTTACTCGATCTCCTAAACGGTTCAAGATGGGACATCGCGGTTTTCACCAGTGGATTTAGCACCTCATTTTACATAAAATATGTCCTATAAGTCTACTCTCAAGAGTTGATAAAGGTACAAACGAACAAATTGTTTATATATCACATTTTCAAATATCTATTTTTCTCCATTTTACTCGATCTCCTAAACGGTTCAAGAGAGGACATTGCGGTTTTCACCAGTGGATTTAGCACCTCATTTTACATAAAATATGTCCTATAAGTCTACTCTCAAGAGTTGATAAAGGTACAAACGAACAAATTGTTTATATATCACATTTTCAAATATCTATTTTTCTCCATTTTACTCGATCTCCTAAACGGTTCAAGATAGGACATTGCGGTTTTCACCAGTGGATTTAGCAGCTCATTTTACATAAAATAAGTTCTATAAGTCATTTCTCAAGAGTTGATAAAGGTACAAACGAATAAAAGGTTTATATATCACATTTTCAAATATCTATTATTATCAATTTTACTCGACCTCTTAAACGGTTAAAGATAGGACATCGCAATTTTTATAAGTGGATTTAGCACCTCATTTTACATAAAATAGGTCCTATAAGTCTACTCTCAAGAGTTGATAAAAATAAAAACGAATAAAATGTTTATATATCACATTTTCAAATTTCCATTATTCTCCATTTTACTCGATCTCCTAAACGGTTAAAGATAGGACATCGCGGTTTTTACCAGTGGATTAAGCACCTCATTTTACTTTATATAGGTCCTATAAGTCTACTCTCAAAAGTTGATAAAGATACAAACGAATAAAATGTTTATATTTCACATTTTCAAATATCCATTATTCTCCATTTTACTCGATCTCCTAAACGGTTAAAGATAGGACATCGTGGTTTTCACCAGTGGATTTAGCACCTCATTTTACATAAAATAGGTCCTATAAGTCTACTCTCAAATGTTGATAAAGGTACAAACGAATAAAATGTTTATATATCACATTTTCAAATATCTACTATTCTCCATTTTACTCGATCTCCTAAACGGTTAATGATATGACATCAAGGTTTTTACCAGTGGATTTAGCACCTCATTTTACATAAAATAAGTCCTATACGTCTACCCTCATGAGTTGATCAAGGTACAAACGAATAAAATGTTTATATATCACATTTTCAAATATCTATTATTCTCCATTTTACTCGATCTCCTAAACGGTTAAAGATAGGACATCGAGGTTTTCACCAGTGGATTTAGCACCTCATTTTACATAAAATATGTCCTATAAGTCTACTCTCAAGGGTTGATAAAGGTACAAACGAATAAAATGTTTATATATCACATTTTCAAATATCCATTATTCTCCATTTTACTCGATCTCCTAAACGGTTAAAGATAGGACATCGCGGTTTTCACCAGTGGATTTAGCACCTCATTTTACATAAAATAAGTCCTATAAGTCTACTCTCAAGGGTTGATAAAGGTACAAACGAATAAAATGTTTATATATCACATTATCAAATATCTATTATTCTCCATTTTACTCGATCTTCTAAATGGTTAAAGATAGAACATCGCGGTTTTCACCAGTGAATTTAGAACCTCATTTTACATAAAATAACTCCAATAAGTCTACCCTCAAGAGTTGATAAAGGTACAAACGAATAAAATGTTTATATATCACATTTTCAAATATCCATTATTCTCCATTTTACTCGATCTCCTAAACGGTTAAAGATAGGACATCGTGGTTTTCACCAGTGGATTTAGCACCTCATTTTACATAAAATAACTCCTATAAGTCTACCCTCAAGAGTTGATAAAGGTACAAACGAATAAAATGTATAAATATCACATTTTCAAATATCTGTTTTTATCAATTTTACTCGATCTCTTAAACGGTTAATGATAGGACATCGCGGTTTTCACCAGTGGATTTAGCACCTCATTTTACATAAAATATGTCCTATAAGTCTACTCTCAAGAGTTGATAAAGGTACAATCGAACAAATTGTTTATATATCACATTTTCAAATAACTATTTTTCTCCATTTTACTCGATCTCCTAAACGGTTCAAGATAGGACATCGCGGTTTTCACCAGTGGATTTAGCAGCTCATTTTACTTAAAATAAGTTCTATAAGTCATTTCTCAAGAGTTGATAAAGGTACAAACGAATAAAAGGTTTATATATCACATTTTCAAATATCTATTATTCTCCATTTTACTCGATCTCCTAAACGGTTAAAGATATGACATCGAGGTTTTTACCAGTGGAATTAGCACCTCATTTTACATAAAATAAGTCCTATACGTCTACCCTCAAGAGTTGATCAAGGTACAAACGAATAAAATGTTTATATTTCACATTTTCAAATATCCATTATTCTCCATTTTACTCGATCTCCTAAACGGTTAAAGATAGGACATCGTGGTTTTCACCAGTGGATTTAGCACCTCATTTTACATAAATTAGGTCCTATAAGTCTACTCTCAAGAGTTGATAAAGGTACAAACGAACAAATTGTTTATATATCACATTTTCAAATATCTATTTTTCTCCATTTTACTCGATCTCCTAAACGGTTCAAGATAGGACATTGCGGTTTTCACCAGTGGATTTAGCACCTCATTTTACATAAAATATGTCCTATAAGTCTACTCTCAAGAGTTGATAAAGGTACAAACGAACAAATTGTTTATATATCACATTTTCAAATATCTATTTTTCTCCATTTTACTCGATCTCCTAAACGGTTCAAGATAGGACATTGCGGTTTTCACCAGTGGATTTAGCAGCTCATTTTACATAAAATAAGTTCTATAAGTCATATCTCAAGAGTTGATAAAGGTACAAACGAATAAAATGTTTATATATCACATTTTCAAATTTCCATTATTCTCCATTTTACTCGATCTCCTAAACGGTCAAAGATAGGACATCGCGGTTTTCACCAGTGGATTAAGCACCTCATTTTACATTATATAGGTCCTATAAGTCTACTCTCAAAAGTTGATAAAGGTACAAACGAATAAAATGTTTATATTTCACATTTTCAAATATCCATTATTCTCCATTTTACTCGATCTCCTAAACGGTTAAAGATAGGACATCGTGGTTTTCACCAGTGGATTTAGCACCTCATTTTACATAAAATAGGTCCTATAAGTCTACTCTCAAATGTTGATAAAGGTACAAACAAATAAAATGTTTATATATCACATTTTCAAATATCTATTATTCTCCATTTTACTCGATCTCCTAAACGGTTAAAGATATGACATCGAGGTTTTTACCAGTGGATTTAGCACCTCATTTTACATAAAATAAGTTCTATACGTCTACCCTCAAGAGTTGATCAAGGTACAAACGAGTAAAATGTTTATATATCACATTTTCAAATATCTATTATTCTCCATTTTACTCGATCTCCTAAACGGTCAAAGATAGGATATCGCGGTTTTTACCAGTGGATTAAGCACCTCATTTTACATTATATAGGTCCTATATGTCTACTCTCAAAAGTTGATAAAGATACAAACGAATAAAATGTTTATATTTCACATTTTCAAATATCCATTATTCTCCATTTTACTCGATCTCCTAAACGGTTAAAGATAGGACATCGTGGTTTTCACTAGTGGATTTAGCACCTCATTTTACATAAAATAGGTCCTATAAGTCTACTCTCAAATGTTGATAAAGGTACAAACGAATAAAATGTTTATATATCACATTTTCAAATATCTATTATTCTCCATTTTACTCGATCTCCTAAACGGTTAATGATATGACATCGAGGTTTTTACCAGTGGATTTAGCACCTCATTTTACATAAAATAAGTCCTATACGTCTACCCTCATGAGTTGATCAAGGTACAAACGAATAAAATGTTTATATATCACATTTTCAAATATCTATTATTCTCCATTTTACTCGATCTCCTAAACGGTTAAAGATAGGACATCGAGGTTTTCACCAGTGGATTTAGCACCTCATTTTACATAAAATATGTCCTATAAGTCTACTCTCAAGGGTTGATAAAGGTACAAACGAATAAAATGTTTATATATCACATTTTCAAATATCCATTATTCTCCATTTTACTCGAACTCCTAAACGGTTAAAGATAGGACATCGCGGTTTTCACCAGTGGATTTAGCACCTCATTTTACATAAAATAAGTCCTATAAGTCTACTCTCAAGGGTTGATAAAGGTACAAACGAATAAAATGTTTATATATCACATTATCAAATATCCATTATTCTCCATTTTACTCGATCTCCTAAACGGTTAAAGATAGGACATCGTGGTTTTCACCAGTGGATTTAGCACCTCATTTTACATAAAATAACTAATATAAGTCTACCCTCAAGAGTTGATAAAGGTACAAACGAATAAAATGTATAAATATCACATTTTCAAATATCTGTTTTTATCAATTTTACTCGATCTCTTAAACGGTTAATGATAGGACATCGCGGTTTTCACCAGTGGATTTAGCACCTCATTTTACATAAAATATGTCCTATAAGTCTACTCTCAAGAGTTGATAATGGTACAAACGAACAAATTGTTTATATATCACATTTTCAAATAACTATTTTTCTCCATTTTACTCGATCTCCTAAACGGTTCAAGATAGGACATTGCGGTTTTCACCAGTGGATTTAGCAGCTCATTTTACTTAAAATAAGTTCTATAAGTCATTTCTCAAGAGTTGATAAAGGTACAAACGAATAAAAGGTTTACATATCACATTTTCAAATATCTATTATTCTCCATTTTACTCGATCTCCTAAACGGTTAAAGATATGACATCGAGGTTTTTACCAGTGGAATTAGCACCTCATTTTACATAAAATAAGTCCTATACGTCTACCCTCAAGAGTTGATTAAGGTACAAACGAATAAAATGTTTATATATCACATTTTCAAATATCTATTATTCTCCATTTTACTCGATCTCCTAAACGGTCAAAGATAGGACATCGCGGTTTTCACCAGTGGATTAAGCACCTCATTTTACATTATATAGGTCCTATAAGTCTACTCTCAAAAGTTGATAAAGATACAAACGAATAAAATGTTTATATTTCACATTTTCAAATATCCATTATTCTAAATTTTACTCGATCACCTAAACGGTTAAAGATAGGACATCGTGGTTTTCACCAGTGGATTTAGCACCTCATTTTACATAAATTAGGTCCTATAAGTCTACTCTCAAATGTTGATAAAGGTACAAACGAATAAAATGTTTATATATCACATTTTCAAATATCTATTATTCTCCATTTTACTCGATCTCCTAAACGGTTAATGATATGACATCGAGGTTTTTACCAGTGGAATTAGCACCTCATTTTACATAAAATAAGTCCTATACGTCTACCCTTATGAGTTGATCAAGGTACAAACGAATAAAATGTTTATATATCACATTTTCAAATATCTATTATTCTCCATTTTACTCGATCTCCTAAACGGTTAAAGATAGGACATAGAGGTTTTCACCAGTGGATTTAGCACCTCATTTTACATAAAATATGTCCTATAAGTCTACTCTCAAGGGTTGATAAAGGTACAAACGAATAAAATGTTTATATATCACATTTTCAAATATCCATTATTCTCCATTTTACTCGATCTCCTAAACGGTTAAAGATAGGACATCGCGGTTTCCACCAGTGGATTTAGCACCTCATTTTACATAAAATAAGACCTATAAGTCTACTTTCAAGGGTTGATAAAGGTACAAACGAATAAAATGTTTATATATCACATTATCAAATATCTATTATTCTCCATTTTACTCGATCTTCTAAATGGTTAAAGATAGAACATCGCGGTTTTCACCAGTAAATTTAGAACCTCATTTTACATAAAATAACTCCAATAAGTCTACCCTCAAGAGTTGATAAAGGTACAAACGAATAAAATGTTTATATATCACATTTTCAAATATCCATTATTCTCCATTTTACTCGATCTCCTAAACGGTTAAAGATAGGACATCGTGGTTTTCACCAGTGGATTTAGCACCTCATTTTACATAAAATAACTCCTATAAGTCTACCCTCAAGAGTTGATAAAGGTACAAACGAATAAAATGTATAAATATCACATTTTCAAATATCTGTTTTTATCAATTTTACTCGATCTCTTAAACGGTTAATAATAGGACATCGCGGTTTTCACCAGTGGATTTAGCACCTCATTTTACATAAAATATGTCCTATAAGTCTACTCTCAAGAGTTGATAAAGGTACAAACGAACAAATTGTTTATATATCACATTTTCAAATATCTATTTTTCTCCATTTTACTCGATCTCCTAAACGGTTAATGATAGGACATCGCGGTTTTCACCAGTGGATTTAGCACCTCATTTTACATAAAATATGTCCTATAAGTGTACTCTCAAGAGTTGATAAAGGTACAAACGAACAAATTGTTTATATATCACATTTTCAAATATCTATTTTTCTCCATTTTACTCGATCTCCTAAACGGTTCAAGATAGGACATTGCGATTTTCACCAGTGGATTTAGCAGCTCATTTTACATAAAATAAGTTCTATAAGTCATTTCTCAAGAGTTGATAAAGGTACAAACGAATAAAATGTATAAATATCACATTTTCAAATATCTGTTTTTATCAATTTTACTCGATCTCTTAAACGGTTAATGATAGGACATCGCGGTTTTCACCAGTGGATTTAGCATCTCATTTTACATAAAATATGTCCTATAAGTGTACTCTCAAGAGTTGATAAAGGTCAAACGAATAAAATGTTTATATTTCACATTTTCAAATATCCATTATTCTCCATTTTACTCGATCTCCTAAACGGTTAAAGATAGGACATCGTAGTTCTCACCAGTGGATTTAGCACCTCATTTTACATAAAATAGGTCCTATAAGTCTACTCTCAAATGTTAATAAAGGTACAAACGAATAAAATGTTTATATATCACATTTTCAAATATCTATTATTCTCCATTTTACTCGATCTCCTAAACGGTTAAAGATATGACATCGAGGTTTTTACCAGAGGATTTAGCACCTCATTTTACATAAAATAAGTCCTATACGTCTACCCTCAAGAGTTGATAAAGGTACAAACCAATAAAATGTTTATATATCACATTTTCAAATATCTATTATTCTCCATTTTACTCGATCTCCTAAACGGTTAAAGATATGACATCGCGGTTTTTACCAGTGGATTTAGCACCTTATTTTACATAAAATAAGTCCTATAAGTCTACTCTCAAGAGTTGATACAGGTACATACGAATAAAATGTTTAAATATCACATTTTCAAATATCTGTTTTTATCAATTTTACTCGATCTCTTAAACGGTTAAAGATAGGCCATCGCGGTTTTTACCAGTGGATTTAGCACCTTATTTTACATAAAATAAGTCCTATAAGTCTACTCTCAAGAGTTGATACAGGTACAAACGAATAAAATGTTTAAATATCACATTTTCAAATATCTGTTTTTATCAATTTTACTCGATCTCTTAAACGGTTAAAGATAGGACATCGCGGTTTTTACCAGTGGATTTAGCACCTTATTTTACATAAAATAAGTCCTATAAGTCTACTCTCATGAGTTGATAAAGGTACAAACGAATAAAATGTTTATATATCACATTTTCAAATATCTATTATTATCAATTTTACTCGATCTCTTAAACGGTTAAAGATAGAACATCGCGGTTTTCACCAGTGGATTTAGCACCTCATTTTACATAAAATAACTCCTATAAGTCTACCCTCAAGAGTTGATAAAGGTACATACGAATAAAATGTATAAATATCACATTTTCAAATATCTGTTTTTATCAATTTTACTCGATCTCTTAAACGGTTAAAGATAGGACATCGCGGTTTTTACCAGTGGATTTAGCACCTTATTTTACATAAAATAACTCCTATAAGTCTACTCTCAAGAGTTGATAAAGGTACAAACGAACAAATTGTTTATATATCACATTTTCAAATAACTATTTTTCTCCATTTTACTCGATCTCCTAAACGGTTCAAGATAGGACATTGCGGTTTTCACCAGTGGATTTAGCAGCTCATTTTACTTAAAATAAGTTCTATAAGTCATTTCTCAAGAGTTGATAAAGGTACAAACGAATAAAAGGTTTATATATCACATTTTCAAATATCTATTATTCTCCATTTTACTCGATCTCCTAAACGGTTGAAGATATGACATCGAGGTTTTTACCAGTGGATTTAGCACCTCATTTTACATAAAATAAGTCCTATACGTCTACCCTCAAGAATTGATCAAGGTACAAACGAATAAAATGTTTATATATCACATTTTCAAATATCTATTATTCTCCATTTTACTCGATCTCCTAAACGGTCAAAGATAGGACATCGCGGTTTTCACCAGTGGATTAAGCACCTCATTTTACATTATATAGGTCCTATAAGTCTACTCTCAAAAGTTGATAAAGATACAAACGAATAAAATGTTTATATTTCACATTTTCAAATATCCATTATTCTCCATTTTACTCGATCTCCTAAACGGTTAATGATATGACATCGAGGTTTTTACCAGTGGATTTAGCACCTCATTTTACATAAAATAAGTCCTATACGTCTACCCTCATGGGTTGATCAAGGTACAAACGAATAAAATGTTTATATATCACATTTTCAAATATCTATTATTCTCCATTTTACTCGATCTCCTAAACGGTTAAAGATAGGACATCGAGGTTTTCACCAGTGGATTTAGCACCTCATTTTACATAAAATAAGTCCTATAAGTCTACTCTCAAGGGTTGATAAAGGTACAAACGAATAAAATGTTTATATATCGCATTTTCAAATATCTATTTTTCTTAATTTTACTCGATCTCCTAAACGGTTCAAGATAGGACATTGCGGTTTTCACCAGTGGATTTAGCACCTCATTTTACATAAAATATGTCCTATAAGTCTACTCTCAAGAGTTGATAAAGGTACAAACGAACAAATTGTTTATATATCACATTTTCAAATATCTATTTTTCTCCATTTTACTCGATCTCCTAAACGGTTCAAGATAGGACATTGCGGTTTTCACCAGTGGATTTAGCACCTCATTTTACATAAAATATGTCCTATAAGTCTACTCTCAAGAGTTGATAAAGGTACAAACGAACAAATTGTTTATATATCACATTTTCAAATATCTATTTTTCTCCATTTTACTCGATCTCCTAAACGGTTCAAGATAGGACATTGCGGTTTTCACCAGTGGATTAAGCACCTCATTTTACATTATATAGGTCCTATAAGTCTACTCTCAAAAGTTGATAAAGGTACAAACGAATAAAATGTTTATATTTCACATTTTCAAATATCCATTATTCTCCATTTTACTCGATCTCCTAAACGGTTAAAGATAGGACATCGTGGTTTTCACCAGTGAATTTAGCACCTTATTTTACATAAAATAACTCCTATAAGTCTACCCTCAAGAGTTGATAAAGGTACAAACGAATAAAATGTATAAATATCACATTTTCAAATATCTGTTTTTATCAATTTTACTCGATCTCTTAAACGGTTAATGATAGGACATCGCGGTTTTCACCAGTGGATTTAGCACCTCATTTTACATAAAATAGGTCCTATAAGTCTACTCTCAAGAGTTGATAAAGGTAAAAACGAATAAAATGTTTATATATCACATTTTCAAATTTCCATTATTCTCCTATTTACTCGATCTCCTAAACGGTCAAAGATAGGACATCGCGGTTTTCACCAGTGGATTAAGCACCTCATTTTACATTATATAGGTCCTATAAGTCTACTCTCAAAAGTTGATAAAGGTACAAACGAATAAAATGTTTATATTTCACATTTTCAAATATCCATTATTCTCCATTTTACTCGATCTCCTAAACGGTTAAAGATAGGACATCGTAGTTCTCACCAGTGGATTTAGCACCTCATTTTACATAAAATAGGTCCTATAAGTCTACTCTCAAATGTTAATAAAGGTACAAACGAATAAAATGTTTATATTTCACATTTTCAAATATCTATTATTCTCCATTTTACTCGATCTCCTAAACGGTTAAAGATATGACATCGAGGTTTTTACCAGAGGATTTAGCACCTCATTTTACATAAAATAAGTCCTATACGTCTACCCTCAAGAGTTGATAAAGGTACAAACCAATAAAATGTTTATATATCACATTTTCAAATATCTATTATTCTCCATTTTACTCGATCTCCTAAACGGTTAAAGATATGACATCGAGGTTTTTACCAGTGAATTTAGCACCTCATTTTACATAAAATAACTCCTATAAGTCTACCCTCAAGAGTTGATAAAGGTACAAACGAATAAAATGTTTATATATCACATTTTCAAATATCTATTATTCTCCATTTTACTCGATCTCCTAAACGGTTAAAGATATGACATCGAGGTTTTTACCAGAGGATTTAGCACCTCATTTTACATAAAATAAGTCCTATACGTCTACCCTCAAGAGTTGATAAAGGTACAAACCAATAAAATGTTTATATATCACATTTTCAAATATCCATTATTCTCCATTTTACTCGATCTCCTAAACGGTTAAAGATACGACATCGTGGTTTTCACCAGTGGATTTAGCACTTCATTTTACATAAAATAACTCCTATAAGTCTACCCTCAAGAGTTGATAAAGGTACAAACGAATAAAATGTTTAAATATCACATTTTCAAATATCTGTTTTTATCAATTTTACTCGATCTCTTAAACGGTTAAAGATAGGACATCGCGGTTTTTACCAGTGGATTTAGCACCTTATTTTACATAAAATAAGTCCTATAAGTCTACTCTCATGAGTTGATAAAGGTACAAACGAATAAAATATTTATATATCACATTTTCAAATATCTATTATTATCAATTTTACTCGATCTCTTAAACGGTTAAAGATAGAACATCGCGGTTTTTATCAGTGGATTTAGCACCTTATTTTACATAAAATAAGTCCTATAAGTCTACCCTCAAGAGTTGATCAAGGTACAAACGAATAAAATGTTTATATATCACATTGTCAAGTATCTATTATTCTCCATTTTACTCGATCTCCTAAACGGTTAAAGATAGGACATCGCGGTTTTTATCAGTGGATTTAGCACCTTATTTTACATAAATTGTGTTCTATAAGTCTACTCTCATGAGTTGATCAAGGTACAAACGAATAAAATGTTTATATATCACATTTTCAAATATCTATTATTCTCCATTTTACTCGATCTTCTAAACGGTTAAAGATAGGACGTCGCGGTTTTCACCAGAGGATTTAGCACCTCATTTTACATAAAATAACTCCTATAAGTCTACCCTCAAGAGTTGATAAAGGTACAAACGAATAAAATGTTTAAATATCACATTTTCAAATATCTGCTTTTATCATTTTTACTCGATCTCTTAAACGGTTAAAGATAGGACATCGCGGTTTTTACCAGTGGATTTAGCACCTCATTTTACATAAAATAAGTCCTATAAGTCTACCCTCAAGAGTTGATCAAGGTACAAACGAATAAAATGTTTATATATCACATTTTCAAATATCTATTATTCTCCATTTTACTCGATCTCCTAAACGGTTAAAGATAGGACATCGCGGTTTTCACCAGTGGATTTAGCACCTCATTTTACATAAAATAAGTCCTATAAGTCATTTCTCAAGAGTTGATAAAGGTACAAACGTATAAAATGTTTATATATCTCATTTTCAAATATCTATTATTCTCCATTTTACTCGATCTCCTAAACGGATAAAGATAGGACATCGCGGTTTTCACCAGTGGATTTAGCACCTCATTTTACATAAAATAAGTCTTATAAGTCTACTCTCAAGAGTTGATAAAGGTAAAAACGAATAAAATGTTTATATATCACATTTTCCAATATCTATTTTTCTCCATTTTACTCGATCTCCTAAACGGTTCAAGATAGGACATCGCGGTTTTCACCAGTGGATTAAGCACCTCATTTTACATAAAATATGTCCTATTAGTCTACTCTCATGAGTTGATAAAGGTACAAACGAATAAAATGTTTATATATCACATTTTCAAATATCTATTATTCTCCATTTTACTCCATCTCCTAAACGGTTAAAAATAGGACATCGCGGTTTTCACCAGTGGATTTAGCACCTCATTTTACATGAAATAAGTCTTATAAGTCTACTCTCAAGAGTTGATAAAGGTACAAACGAATAAAATGATTATATATCACATTATCAAATATCTATTACTCTCCATTTTACTCGATCTCCTAAACGGTTAAAGATAGGACATCGCGGTTTTTACCAGTGGATTTAGCACCTCATTTTACATAAAATAAGTCCTATAAGTCTACTCTCAAGAGTTGATAAAGGTACAAACGAATAAAATTTTTATATATCACATTTTCAAATATCTATTATTCTCAATTTTACTTGATCTCCTAAACGGTTAAAGATAGGACATCGCGGTTTTTACCAGTGGATTTAGCACCTCATTTTACATAAAATAAGTCCTATAAGTCTACCCTCAAGAGTTGATCAAGGTACAAACGAATAAAATGTTTATATATCACATTTTCAAATATCTATTATTCTCCATTTTACTCGATCTCCTAAACGGTAAAAGAGAGGACATCGCGGTTTCCACCAGTGGATTTAGCACCTCATTTTACATAAAATATGTCCTATAAGTCTACTCTCAATGGTTGATAAAGGTACAAACGAATAAAATGTTTATATATCACATTTTCAAATATCTATTTTTCTCCATTTTACTCGATCTCCTAAATGGTTTAAGATAGGACATCGCGGTTTTCACCAGTGGATTTAGCACCTCATTTTACATAAAATAGGTCCTATAAGTCTACTCTCAAGAGTTGATAAAGGTACAAACGAATAAAATGTTTATATATCACATTTTCAAACATCTATTATTCTCCATTTTACTCGATCTCCTAAACGGTTAAAGATATCACATCGCGGTTTTCACCAGGGGATTTAGCTCCTCATTTTACATAAAAAAGGTCCTATAAGTCTACCCTCATTAGTAGATCAAGGTACAAACGAATAAAATGTTAATATATCACATTTTCAAATATCTATTAATCTCCATTTTACTCCATCTCCTAAACGGTTAAAACTAGGACATCGCGGTTTTCACCAGTGGATTTAGCACCTCATTTTACATAAAATAAGTCTTATAAGTCTACTCTCAATGGTTGATAAAGGTACAAACGAATAAAATGTTTATATATCACATTTTCAAACATCTATTATTCTCCATTTTACTCCACCTCCTAAACGGTTAAAGATAGGACATCGCGGTTTTTACCAGTGGATTTAGCACCTCATTTTACATAAAATAAGTCCTATAAGTCTACCCTCAAGAGTTGATCAAGGTACAAACGAATAAAATGTTTATATATCACATTTTCAAATATCTATTATTCTCCATTTTACTCGATCTCCTAAACGGTAAAAGATAGGACATCGCGGTTTTCACCAGTGGATTTAGCACCTCATTTTACATAAAATAGGTCCTATAAGTCTACTCTCAAGAGTTGATAAAGGTAAAAACGATAAAAATGTTTATATATCACATTTTCTAATATCTATTATTCTCCATTTTACTCGATCTCCTAAACGGTTAAAGATATCACATCGCGGTTTTCACCAGGGGATTTAGCACCTCATTTTACATAAAATAGGTCCTATAAGTCTACCCTCATAAGTTGATCAAGGTACAAACGAATAAAATGTTAATATATCACATTTTCAAATATCTATTATTCTCCATTTTACTCGATCTCCTAAACGGTAAAAGATAGGACATCGCGGTTTTCAACAGTGGATTAAGCACCCCATTTTACATAAAATAAGTCCTATAAGTCTACTCTCAAGAGTTGATAAAGGTAAAAACGAATAAAATGTTTATATATCACATTTTCAAATACCTATTTTTCTCCATTTTACTCGATCTCCTAAACGGTTCAAGATAGGACATCGCGGTTTTCACCAGTGGATTTAGCACCTCATTTTACATAAAATAGGTCCTATAAGTCTACTCTCAAGAGTTGATAAAGGTACAAACGAATAAAATGTTTATATATCACATTTTTAAATATCTATTTTTCTCCATTTTACTCGATCTCCTAAACGGTTTAAGATAAGACATCGCGGTTTTCACAAGTGGATTTAGCACCTCATTTTACATAAAATAAGTCCTATAAGTCTACTCTTAAGAGTTGATAAAGGTACAAACGAATAAAATGTTTATATATCACATTTTCAAATATCTATTATTCTCCATTTTACTCGATCTCCTAAACGGTTAGAGATAGGACATCGCGGTTTTTACCAGTGGATTTAGCACGTCATTTTACTTAAAATAACTCCTATAAGTCTACTCTCAAGAGTTGAAAAAGGTACAAACGAATAAAACGTTTATATATCACATTTTCAAATATCTACTATTCTCCATTTTACTCGATCTCCTAAAAGGTTAAAAATAGGACATCGCGGTTATCAGTCAATTTAGCATACCATTTTATATAAAATTAGTTATATAACAACTGTCATTTTTAGACATCTGTCATTCTTGACATCTATGATTTATTGATAGCTGTAATTTTTGACATCTGTCATTTTTTGACAGTTGTCAATCTTGACATTTGTTATTTTTTGACATCTGTTATTCTTGATATCTGTCACTCTTGACAACTGTCATTCCTGACATCTGTCACTCTTGACATCTGTTATTCTTGATATCTGTCACTCTTGACATCTGTCATTCCTGACCTCTGTCATTTTTGACATCTGTCAATTTTGACATCTGTCATTTTTGACATTTGTCATTCTTGACATTTGTCATTTTTTGACATCTGTCATTCTTGACATCTGTTATTTTTTGACAGCTGACATTTTTGACAGCCGTCATTCTTTGACAACTGAATAAAGTGTTTATATATCACATTTTCAAATATCTATTATTCTCCATTTTACTCGATCTCCTAAACGGATAAAGATAGGACATCGCGGTTTTCACCAGTGGATTTAGCACCTCATTTTACATAAAATAAGTCCTATAAGTCATTTCTCAAGAGTTGATAAAGGTACAAACGTATACAATGTTTATATATCTCATTTTCAAATATCTATTATTCTCCATTTTACTCGATCTCCTAAACGGATAAAGATAGGACATCGCGGTTTTCACCAGTGGATTTAGCACCTCATTTTACATAAAATAAGTCTTATAAGTCTACTCTCAAGAGTTGATAAAGGTAAAAACGAATAAAATGTTTATATATCACATTTTCAAATATCTATTTTTCTCCATATTACTCGATCTCCTAAACGGTTAAAGATAGGACATCGCGGTTTTCACCAGTGGATTTAGCACCTCATTTTACATAAAATATGTCCTATAAGTCTACTCTCAAGAGTTGATAAAGGTACAAACGAACAAATTGTTTATATATCACATTTTCAAATATCTATTTTTCTCCATTTTACACGATCTCCTGAACGGTTCAAGATAGGACATTGCGGTTTTCACCAGTGGATTTAGCACCTCATTTTACATAAAATAAGTCCTATAAGTCTACTGTCAAAAGTTGATAAAGGTACAAACGAATAAAATGTTTATATTTCACATTTTCAAATATCAATTATTCTCCATTTTACACGATCTCCTGAACGGTTCAAGATAGGACATTGCGGTTTTCACCAGTGGATTTAGCACCTCATTTTACATAAAATAAGTCCTATAAGTCTACTGTCAAAAGTTGATAAAGGTACAAACGAATAAAATGTTTATATTTCACATTTTCAAATATCAATTATTCTCCATTTTACTCGATCTCCTAAACGGTTAAAGATAAGACATCGTGGTTTTCACCAGTGGATTTAGCACCTCATTTTACATAAAATAGGTCCTATAAGTCTACTCTCAAATGTTGATAAAGGTACAAACGAATAAAATGTTTATATATCACATTTTCAAATATCTATTATTCTCCATTTTACTCGATCTCCTAAACGGTTTAAGATAGGACATCGAGGTTTTCACCAGTGGATTTAGCACCTCATTTTACATAAAATATGTCCTATAAGTCTACTCTCAAGGGTTGATAAAGTTACAAACGAATAAAATGTTTATATATCACATTTTCAAATATCCATTATTCTCCATTTTACTCGATCTCCTAAACGGTTAAAGATAGGACATCGCGGTTTTCACCAGTTGATTTAGCACCTCATTTTACATAAAATAAGTCCTATAAGTCTACTCTCAAGAGTTGATAAAGGTACAAGCGAATATAATGTTTATATATCACATTATCAAATATCTATTATTCTCCATTTTACTCGATCTTCTAAATGGTTAAAGATAGTACATCGCGGTTTTCACCAATGGATTAAGCACCTCATTTTACATAAAATATGTCCTATAAGTCTACTCTCATGAGTTGATAAAGGTACAAACGAATAAAATGTTTATATATCACATTTTCAAATATCTATTAATATCCATTTTACTCGATCTCCTAAACGGTTAAAGATAGGACTTCGCGGTTTTCTTTAGTGGATTTAGCACCTCATTTTACATAAAATATGTCCTATTAGTCTACTCTCATGAGTTGATAAAGGTACAAACGAATAAAATGTTTATATATCACATTTTCAAATATCTATTAATATCCATTTTACTCGATCTCCTAAACGGTTAAAGATAGGACATCGCGGTTTTTACCAGGGGATTTAGCACCTCATTTTACATAAGATAACTCCTATAAGTCTACCCTCAAGAGTTGATAAAGGTACAAACGAATAAAATGTTTATATATCACATTTTCAAATATCTGTTTTTATCAATTTTACTCGATCTCTTAAACGGTTAAAGATAGGACATCGCGCTTTTTACCAGTGGATTTAGCACCTTATTTTACATAAAATAAGTCCTATAAGTCTACCCTCAAGAGTTGATCAAGGTACAAACGAATAAAATGTTTATATATCACATTTTCAAATATCTATTATTCTCCATTTTACTCGATCTAATAAACGGTTAAAAATAGGACATCGCGGTTTTTACCCGTGGATTTAGCACCTCATTTTACATAAAATTAGTCCTATAAGTCTACTCTCAAGAGTTGATAAAGGTACAAACGAATAAAATGTTTATATATCACATTTTCAAACATCTATTATTCTCCATTTTACTCGAACTCCTAAACGGTTAAAGATATCACATCGCGGTTATCACCAGGGGATTTAGCTCCTCATTTTACATAAAAAAGGTCCTATAAGTCTACCCTCATTAGTAGATCAAGGTACAAACGAATAAAATGTTTATATATCACATTTTCAAATATCTATTAATCTCCAATTTACTCCATCTCCTAAACGGTTAAAACTAGGACATCGCGGTTTTCACCAGTGGATTTAGCACCTCATTTTACATAAAATAAGTTTTATAAGTCTACTCTCAATGGTTGATAAAGGTACAAACGAATAAAATGTTTATATATCACATTTTCAAACATCTATTATTCTCCATTTTACTCCACCTCCTAAACGGTTAAAGATAGGACATCGTTGTTTTTACCAGTGGATTAAGCACCTCATTTTACATAAAATAAGTCCTATAAGTCTACCCTCAAGAGTTGATCAAGGTACAAACGAATAAAATGTTTATATATCACATTTTCAAATATCTATTATTCTCCATTTTACTCGATCTCCTAAACGGTAAAAGATAGGACATCGCGGTTTTCACCAGTGGATTTAGCACCTCATTTTACATAAAATAGGTCCTATAAGTCTACTCTCAAGAGTTGATAAAGGTAAAAACGATAAAAATGTTTATATATCACATTTTCTAATATCTATTATTCTCCATTTTACTCGATCTCCTAAACGGTTAAAGATATCACATCGCGGTTTTCACCAGGGGATTTAGCACCTCATTTTACATAAAATAGGTCCTATAAGTCTACCCTCATAAGTTGATCAAGGTACAAACGAATAAAATGTTAATATATCACATTTTCAAATATCTATTATTCTCCATTTTACTCGATCTCCTAAACGGTAAAAGATAGGACATCGCGGTTTTCAACAGTGGATTAAGCACCCCATTTTACATAAAATAAGTCCTATAAGTCTACTCTCAAGAGTTGATAAAGGTAAAAACGAATAAAATGTTTATATATCACATTTTCAAATACCTATTTTTCTCCATTTTACTCGATCTCCTAAACTGTTCAAGATAGGACATCGCGGTTTTCACCAGTGGATTTAGCACCTCATTTTACATAAAATAGGTCCTATAAGTATACTCTCAAGAGTTGATAAAGGTACAAACGAATAAAATGTTTATATATCACATTTTTAAATATCTATTTTTCTCCATTTTACTCGATCTCCTAAACGGTTTAAGATAAGACATCGCGGTTTTCACAAGTGGATTTAGCACCTCATTTTACATAAAATAAGTCCTATAAGTCTACTCTTAAGAGTTGATAAAGGTACAAACGAATAAAATGTTTATATATCACATTTTCAAATATCTATTATTCTCCATTTTACTCGATCTCCTAAACGGTTAGAGATAGGACATCGCGGTTTTTACCAGTGGATTTAGCACGTCATTTTACTTAAAATAACTCCTATAAGTCTACTCTCAAGAGTTGATAATGGTACAAACGAATAAAACGTTTATATATCACATTTTCAAATATCTACTATTCTCCATGTTACTCGATCTCCTAAACGGTTAAAGATAGGACATCGCAATTTTCACCAGTGGATTTAGCACCTCATTTTACATAAAATAAGTCCTATAAGTCTACTCTCAAGAGTTGATAAAGGTACAACCGAATAAAACGTTTATATATCACATTTTCAAATATCTACTATTCTCCATTTTACTCGATCTCCTAAAAGGTTAAAAATAGGACATCGCGGTTATCAGTCAATTTAGCATACCATTTTATATAAAATTAGTTATATAACAACTGTCATTTTTAGACATCTGTCATTCTTGACATCTATGATTTATTGATAGCTGTAATTTTTGACATCTGTTATTTTTTGACAGTTGTCAATCTTGACATTTGTTATTTTTTGACATCTGTTATTCTTGATATCTGTCACTCTTGACATCTGTCATTCCTGACATCTGTCACTCTTGACATCTGTCATTCTTGACATCTGTCATTTTTTGCCAGCTGTCATTTCTGACCTCTGTCATTTTTGACATCTGTCAATTTTGACATCTGTCATTTTTGACATTTGTCATTCTTGACATTTGTCATTTTTTGACATCTGTCATTCTTGACATCTGTCATTTTTGACATCTGTCAATTTTGACATCTGTCATTTTTGACATTTGTCATTCTTAACATTTGTCATTTTTTGACATCTGTTATTCTTGATATCTGTCACTCTTGACATCTGTCATTCCTGACCTCTGTCATTTTTGACATCTGTCAATTTTGACATCTGTCATTTTTGACGTTTGTCATTCTTGACATTTGTCATTTTTTGACATCTGTCATTCTTGACATCTGTTATTTTTTGACAGCTGACATTTTTGACAGCCGTCATTCTTTGACAACTGAATAAAGTGTTTATATATCACATTTTCAAATATCTATTATTCTCCATTTTACTCGATCTCCTAAACGGTTAAAAATAGGACATCGCGGTTTTTACCCGTGGATTTAGCACCTCATTTTACATAAAATTAGTCCTATAAGTCTACTCTCAAGAGTTGATAAAGGTACAAACGAATAAAATGTTTATATATCACATTTTCAAATATCTATTATTCTCCATTTTACTCGATCTCCTAAACGGTTAAAGATAGGACATCGCGGTTTTCACCAGTGGATTTAGCACCTCATTTTACATAAAATAAGTCCTATAAGTCATTTCTCAAGAGTTGATAAAGGTACAAACGTATAAAATGTTTATATATCTCATTTTCAAATATCTATTATTCTCCATTTTACTCGATCTCCTAAACGGATAAAGATAGGACATCGCGGTTTTCACCAGTGGATTTAGCACCTCATTTTACATAAAATAAGTCTTAAAGTCTACTCTCAAGAGTTGATAAAGGTAAAAACGAATAAAATGTTTATATATCACATTTTCAAATATCTATTTTTCTCCATTTTACTCGATCTCCTAAACGGTTAAAGATAGGACATCGCGGTTTTCACCAGTGGATTTAGCACCTCATTTTACATAAAATATGTCCTATAAGTCTACTCTCAAGAGTTGATAAAGGTACAAACGAACAAATTGTTTATATATCACATTTTCAAATATCTATTTTTCTCCATTTTACTCGATCTCCTGAACGGTTCAAGATAGGACATTGCGGTTTTCACCAGTGGATTTAGCACCTCATTTTACATAAAATAAGTCCTATAAGTCTACTGTCAAAAGTTGATAAAGGTACAAACGAATAAAATGTTTATATTTCACATTTTCAAATATCAATTATTCTCCATTTTACTCGATCTCCTAAACGGTTAAAGATAGGACATCGTGGTTTTCACCAGTGGATTTAGCACCTCATTTTACATAAAATAGGTCCTATAAGTCTACTCTCAAATGTTGATAAAGGTACAAACGAATAAAATGTTTATATATCACATTTTCAAATATCTATTATTCTCCATTTTACTCGATCTCCTAAACGGTTTAAGATAGGACATCGAGGTTTTCACCAGTGGATTTAGCACCTCATTTTACATAAAATATGTCCTATAAGTCTACTCTCAAGGGTTGATAAAGGTACAAACGAATAAAATGTTTATATATCACATTTTCAAATATCCATTATTCTCCATTTTACTCGATCTCCTAAACGGTTAAAGATAGGACATCGCGGTTTTCACCAGTTGATTTAGCACCTCATTTTACATAAAATAAGTCCTATAAGTCTACTCTCAAGAGTTGATAAAGGTACAAGCGAATATAATGTTTATATATCACATTATCAAATATCTATTATTCTCCATTTTACTCGATCTTCTAAATGGTTAAAGATAGTACATCGCGGTTTTCACCAATGGATTAAGCACCTCATTTTACATAAAATATGTCCTATAAGTCTACTCTCATGAGTTGATAAAGGTACAAACGAATAAAATGTTTATATATCACATTTTCAAATATCTATTAATATCCATTTTACTCGATCTCCTAAACGGTTAAAGATAGGACTTCGCGGTTTTCTTTAGTGGATTTAGCACCTCATTTTACATAAAATATGTCCTATTAGTCTACTCTCATGAGTTGATAAAGGTACAAACGAATAAAATGTTTATATATCACATTTTCAAATATCTATTAATATCCATTTTACTCGATCTCCTAAACGGTTAAAGATAGGACATCGCGGTTTTTACCAGGGGATTTAGCACCTCATTTTACATAAGATAACTCCTATAAGTCTACCCTCAAGAGTTGATAAAGGTACAAACGAATAAAATGTTTATATATCACATTTTCAAATATCTGTTTTTATCAATTTTACTCGATCTCTTAAACGGTTAAAGATAGGACATCGCGCTTTTTACCAGTGGATTTAGCACCTTATTTTACATAAAATAAGTCCTATAAGTCTACCCTCAAGAGTTGATCAAGGTACAAACGAATAAAATGTTTATATATCACATTTTCAAATATCTATTATTCTCCATTTTACTCGATCTAATAAACGGTTAAAAATAGGACATCGCGGTTTTTACCCGTGGATTTAGCACCTCATTTTACATAAAATTAGTCCTATAAGTCTACTCTCAAGAGTTGATAAAGGTACAAACGAATAAAATGTTTATATATCACATTTTCAAATATCTATTATTCTCCATTTTACTCGATCTCCTAAACGGTTAAAGATAGGACATCGCAATTTTCACCAGTGGATTTAGCACCTCATTTTACATAAAATAAGTATTATAAGTCTACTCTCAAGAGTTGATAAAGGTACAAACGAATAAAACGTTTATATATCACATTTTCAAATATCTACTATTCTCCATTTTACTCGATCTCCTAAAAGGTTAAAAATAGGACATCGCGGTTATCAGTCAATTTAGCATACCATTTTATATAAAATTAGTTATATAACAACTGTCATTTTTAGACATCTGTCATTCTTGACATCTATGATTTATTGATAGCTGTAATTTTTGACATCTGTCATTTTTTGACAGATGTCAATCTTGACATTTGTCATTTTTTGACATCTGTTATTCTTGATATCTGTCACTCTTGACATCTGTCATTCCTGACATCTGTCATTCCTGACATCTGTCACTCTTGACATCTGTCATTCTTGACATCTGTCATTTTTTGCCAGCTGTCATTCCTGACCTCTGTCATTTTTGACATCTGTCAATTTTGACATCTGTCATTTTTGACATTTGTCATTCTTGACATTTGTCATTTTTTGACATCTGTCATTCTTGACATCTGTCATTTTTGATATCTGTCAATTTTGACATTTGTCATTCTTAACATTTGTCATTTTTTGACATCTGTTATTCATGATATCTGTCACTCTTGACATCTGTCATTCCTGACATCTGTCACTCTTGACATCTGTCATTCTTGACATCTGTCATTTTTTGCCAGCTGTCATTCCTGACCTGTCATTTTTGACATCTGTCAATTTTGACATCTGTCATTTTTGACATTTGTCATTCTTGACATTTGTCATTTTTTGACATCTGTCATTCTTGACATCTGTCATTTTTTGACAGCTGACATTTTTGACAGCCGTCATTCTTTGACAACTGAATAAAGTGTTTATATATCACATTTTCAAATATCTATTATTCTCCATTTTACTCGATCTCCTAAACGGTTAAAAATAGGACATCGCGGTTTTTACCCGTGGATTTAGCACCTCATTTTACATAAAATTAGTCCTATAAGTCTACTCTCAAGAGTTGATAAAGGTACAAACGAATAAAATGTTTATATATCACATTTTCAAATATCTATTATTCTCCATTTTACTCGATCTCCTAAACGGTTAAAGATAGGACATCGCAATTTTCACCAGTGGATTTAGCACCTCATTTTACATAAAATAAGTCCTATAAGTCTACTCTCAAGAGTTGATAAAGGTACAAACGAATAAAATGTTTATATATCACATTTTCAAATATCTATTTTTCTCCATTTTACTCGATCTCCTAAACGGTTCAAGATAGGACATCGCGGTTTACACCAGTGGATTTAGCACCTCATTTTACATAAAATATGTCCTATAAGTCTACTCTCAAGAGTTGATAAAGGTACAAACGAACAAATTGTTTATATATCACATTTTCAAATATCTATTTTTCTCCATTTTAGTCGATCTCCTAAACGGTTCAAGATAGGACATTGCGGTTTTCACCAGTGGATTTAGCACCTCATTTTACATAAAATAAGTCCTATAAGTCTACTGTCAAAAGTTGATAAAGGTACAAACGAATAAAATGTTTATATTTCACATTTTCAAATATCAATTATTCTCCATTTTACTCGATCTCCTAAACGGTTAAAGATAGGACATCGTGGTTTTCACCAGTGGATTTAGCACCTCATTTTACATAAAATAGGTCCCATAAGTCTACTCTCAAATGTTGATAAAGGTACAAACGAATAAAATGTTTATATATCACATTTTCAAATATCTATTATTCTCCATTTTACTCGATCTCCTAAACGGTTAAAGATAGGACATCGTGGTTTTCACCAGTGGATTTAGCACCTCATTTTACATAAAATAGGTCCTATAAGTCTACTCTCAAATGTTGATAAAGGTACAAACGAATAAAATGTTTATATATCACATTTTCAAATATCTATTATTCTCCATTTTACTCGATCTCCTAAACGGTTCAAGATAGGACATCGCGGTTTTCTTTAGTGGATTTAGCACCTCATTTTACATAAAATATGTCCTATTAGTCTACTCTCATGAGTTGATAAAGGTACAAACGAATAAAATGTTTATATATCACATTTTCAAATATCTATTAATATCCATTTTACTCGATCTCCTAAACGGTTAAAGATAGGACATCGCGGTTTTTACCAGTGGATTTAGCACCTTATTTTACATAAAATAAGTCCTATAAGTCTACTCTCAAGAGTTGATAAAGGTACAAACGAATAAAATGTTTATATATCACATTATCAAATATCTATTATTCTCAATTTTACTTGATCTCCTAAACGGTTAAAGATAGGACATCGCGGTTATTACCAGTGGATTTAGCACCTCATTTTACATAAAATAAGTCCTATAAGTCTACCCTCAAGAGTTGATCAAGGTACAAACGAATAAAATGTTTATATATCACATTTTCAAATATCTATTATTCTCCATTTTACTCGATCTCCTAAACGGTAAAAGATAGGACATCGCGGTTTTCACCAGTGGATTTAGCACCTCATTTTACATAAAATATGTCCTATAAGTCTACTCTCAATGGTTGATAAAGGTACAAACGAATAAAATGTTTATATATCACATTTTCAAATATCTATTTTTCTCCATTTTACTCGATCTCCTGAATGGTTTAAGATAGGACATCGCGGTTTTCACCAGTGGATTTAGCACCTCATTTTACATAAAATAGGTCCTATAAGTCTACTCTTAAGAGTTGATAAAGGTACAAACGAATAAAATGTTTAAATATCACATTTTCAAATATCTGTTATTCTCCATTTTACTCGATCTCCTAAACGGTGAAAGATAGGACATCGCGGTTTTCACCAGTGGATTTACCATCTCATTTTACATAAAATAAGTCCTATAAGTCTACTCTCAAGAGTTGATAAAGGTACAAACGAATAAAATGTTTATATATCACATTTTCAAACATCTATTATTCTCCACTTTACTCGATCTCCTAAACGGTTAAAGATATCACATCGCGGTTTTCACCAGTGGATTTAGCACCTCATTTTACATAAAATAAGTCTTATAAGTCTACTCTCAATGGTTGATAAAGGTACTAACGAATAAAATGTTTATATATCACATTTTCAAACATCTATTATTCTCCATTTTACTCCACCTCCTAAACGGTTAAAGATAGGACATCGCGGTTTTTACCAGTGGATTTAGCACCTCATTTTACATAAAATAAGTCCTATAAGTCTACCCTCAAGAGTTGATCAAGGTACAAACGAATAAAATGTTTATATATCACATTTTCAAATATCTATTATTCTCCATTTTACTCGATCTCCTAAACTGTAAAAGATAGGACATCGCGATTTTCATCAGTGGATTTAGCCCCTCATTTTACATAAAATAGGTCCTATAAGTCTACTCTTAAGAGTTGATAAAGGTACAAACGAATAAAATGTTTAAATATCACATTTTCAAATATCTGTTATTCTCCATTTTACTCGATCTCCTAAACGGTGAAAGATAGGACATCGCGGATTTCACCAGTGGATTTAGCATTTCATTTTACATAAAATAAGTCCTATAAGTCTACTCTTAAGAGTTGATAAAGGTACAAACGAATAAAATGTTTAAATATCACATTTTCAAATATCTGTTATTCTCCATTTTACTCGATCTCCTAAACGGTGAAAGATAGGACATCGCGGTTTTCACCAGTGGATTTAGCACCTCATTTTACATAAAATAAGTCCTATAAGTCTACTCTCAAGAGTTGATAAAGGTACAAACGAATAAAATGTTTATATATCACATTATCAAATATCTATTACTCTCCATTTTACTCGATCTCCTAAACGGTTAAAGATAGGACATCGCGGTTTTTACCAGTGGATTTAGCACCTCATTTTACATAAAATAAGTCCTATAAGTCTACTCTCAAGAGTTGATAAAGGTACAAACGAATAAAATGTTTATATATCACATTTTCAAACATCTATTATTCTCCATTTTACTCGATCTCCTAAACGGTTAAAGATATCACATCGCGGTTTTCACCAGTGGATTTAGCACCTCATTTTACATAAAATAAGTCTTATAAGTCTACTCTCAATGGTTGATAAAGGTACTAACGAATAAAATGTTTATATATCACATTTTCAAACATCTATTATTCTCCATTTTACTCCACCTCCTAAACGGTTAAAGATAGGACATCGCGGTTTTTACCAGTGGATTTAGCACCTCATTTTACATAAAATAAGTCCTATAAGTCTACCCTCAAGAGTTGATCAAGGTACAAACGAATAAAATGTTTATATATCACATTTTCAAATATCTATTATTCTCCATTTTACTCGATCTCCTAAACGGTAAAAGATAGGACATCGCGATTTTCATTAGTGGATTTAGCACCTCATTTTACATAAAATAGGTCCTATAAGTCTACTCTTAAGAGTTGATAAAGGTACAAACGAATAAAATGTTTAAATATCACATTTTCAAATATCTGTTATTCTCCATTTTACTCGATCTCCTAAACGGTGAAAGATAGGACATCGCGGATTTCACCAGTGGATTTAGCATTTCATTTTACATAAAATAAGTCCTATAAGTCTACTCTTAAGAGTTGATAAAGGTACAAACGAATAAAATGTTTAAATATCACATTTTCAAATATCTGTTATTCTCCATTTTACTCGATCTCCTAAACGGTGAAAGATAGGACATCGCGGTTTTCACCAGTGGATTTAGCACCTCATTTTACATAAAATAAGTCCTATAAGTCTACTGTCAAAAGTTGATAAAGGTACAAACGAATAAAATGTTTATATTTCACATTTTCAAATATCAATTATTCTCCATTTTACTCGATCTCCTAAACGGTTAAAGATAGGACATCGTGGTTTTCACCAGTGGATTTAGCACCTCATTTTACATAAAATAGGTCCTATAAGTCTACTCTCAAATGTTGATAAAGGTACAAACGAATAAAATGTTTATATATCACATTTTCAAATATCTATTATTCTCCATTTTACTCGATCTCCTAAACGGTTTAAGATAGGACATCGAGGTTTTCACCAGTGGATTTAGCACCTCATTTTACATAAAATATGTCCTATAAGTCTACTCTCAAGGGTTGATAAAGGTACAAACGAATAAAATGTTTATATATCACATTTTCAAATATCCATTATTCTCCATTTTACTCGATCTCCTAAACGGTTAAAGATAGGACATCGCGGTTTTCACCAGTTGATTTAGCACCTCATTTTACATAAAATAAGTCCTATAAGTCTACTCTCAAGAGTTGATAAAGGTACAAGCGAATATAATGTTTATATATCACATTATCAAATATCTATTATTCTCCATTTTACTCGATCTTCTAAATGGTTAAAGATAGTACATCGCGGTTTTCACCAATGGATTAAGCACCTCATTTTACATAAAATATGTCCTATAAGTCTACTCTCATGAGTTGATAAAGGTACAAACGAATAAAATGTTTATATATCACATTTTCAAATATCTATTAATATCCATTTTACTCGATCTCCTAAACGGTTAAAGATAGGACTTCGCGGTTTTCTTTAGTGGATTTAGCACCTCATTTTACATAAAATATGTCCTATTAGTCTACTCTCATGAGTTGATAAAGGTACAAACGAATAAAATGTTTATATATCACATTTTCAAATATCTATTAATATCCATTTTACTCGATCTCCTAAACGGTTAAAGATAGGACATCGCGGTTTTTACCAGGGGATTTAGCACCTCATTTTACATAAGATAACTCCTATAAGTCTACCCTCAAGAGTTGATAAAGGTACAAACGAATAAAATGTTTATATATCACATTTTCAAATATCTGTTTTTATCAATTTTACTCGATCTCTTAAACGGTTAAAGATAGGACATCGCGCTTTTTACCAGTGGATTTAGCACCTTATTTTACATAAAATAAGTCCTATAAGTCTACCCTCAAGAGTTGATCAAGGTACAAACGAATAAAATGTTTATATATCACATTTTCAAATATCTATTATTCTCCATTTTACTCGATCTAATAAACGGTTAAAAATAGGACATCGCGGTTTTTACCCGTGGATTTAGCACCTCATTTTACATAAAATTAGTCCTATAAGTCTACTCTCAAGAGTTGATAAAGGTACAAACGAATAAAATGTTTATATATCACATTTTCAAATATCTATTATTCTCCATTTTACTCGATCTCCTAAACGGTTAAAGATAGGACATCGCAATTTTCACCAGTGGATTTAGCACCTCATTTTACATAAAATAAGTATTATAAGTCTACTCTCAAGAGTTGATAAAGGTACAAACGAATAAAACGTTTATATATCACATTTTCAAATATCTACTATTCTCCATTTTACTCGATCTCCTAAAAGGTTAAAAATAGGACATCGCGGTTATCAGTCAATTTAGCATACCATTTTATATAAAATTAGTTATATAACAACTGTCATTTTTAGACATCTGTCATTCTTGACATCTATGATTTATTGATAGCTGTAATTTTTGACATCTGTCATTTTTTGACAGATGTCAATCTTGACATTTGTCATTTTTTGACATCTGTTATTCTTGATATCTGTCACTCTTGACATCTGTCATTCCTGACATCTGTCACTCTTGACATCTGTCATTCTTGACATCTGTCATTTTTTGCCAGCTGTCATTCCTGACCTCTGTCATTTTTGACATCTGTCAATTTTGACATCTGTCATTTTTGACATTTGTCATTCTTGACATTTGTCATTTTTTGACATCTGTCATTCTTGACATCTGTCATTTTTGATATCTGTCAATTTTGACATTTGTCATTCTTAACATTTGTCATTTTTTGACATCTGTTATTCATGATATCTGTCACTCTTGACATCTGTCATTCCTGACATCTGTCACTCTTGACATCTGTCATTCTTGACATCTGTCATTTTTTGCCAGCTGTCATTCCTGACCTGTCATTTTTGACATCTGTCAATTTTGACATCTGTCATTTTTGACATTTGTCATTCTTGACATTTGTCATTTTTTGACATCTGTCATTCTTGACATCTGTCATTTTTTGACAGCTGACATTTTTGACAGCCGTCATTCTTTGACAACTGAATAAAGTGTTTATATATCACATTTTCAAATATCTATTATTCTCCATTTTACTCGATCTCCTAAACGGTTAAAAATAGGACATCGCGGTTTTTACCCGTGGATTTAGCACCTCATTTTACATAAAATTAGTCCTATAAGTCTACTCTCAAGAGTTGATAAAGGTACAAACGAATAAAATGTTTATATATCACATTTTCAAATATCTATTATTCTCCATTTTACTCGATCTCCTAAACGGTTAAAGATAGGACATCGCAATTTTCACCAGTGGATTTAGCACCTCATTTTACATAAAATAAGTCCTATAAGTCTACTCTCAAGAGTTGATAAAGGTACAAACGAATAAAATGTTTATATATCACATTTTCAAATATCTATTTTTCTCCATTTTACTCGATCTCCTAAACGGTTCAAGATAGGACATCGCGGTTTACACCAGTGGATTTAGCACCTCATTTTACATAAAATATGTCCTATAAGTCTACTCTCAAGAGTTGATAAAGGTACAAACGAACAAATTGTTTATATATCACATTTTCAAATATCTATTTTTCTCCATTTTAGTCGATCTCCTAAACGGTTCAAGATAGGACATTGCGGTTTTCACCAGTGGATTTAGCACCTCATTTTACATAAAATAAGTCCTATAAGTCTACTGTCAAAAGTTGATAAAGGTACAAACGAATAAAATGTTTATATTTCACATTTTCAAATATCAATTATTCTCCATTTTACTCGATCTCCTAAACGGTTAAAGATAGGACATCGCAATTTTCACCAGTGGATTTAGCACCTCATTTTACATAAAATAAGTCCTATAAGTCTACTCTCAAGAGTTGATAAAGGTACAAACGAATAAAATGTTTATATATCACATTTTCAAATATCTATTTTTCTCCATTTTACTCGATCTCCTAAACGGTTCAAGATAGGACATCGCGGTTTACACCAGTGGATTTAGCACCTCATTTTACATAAAATATGTCCTATAAGTCTACTCTCAAGAGTTGATAAAGGTACAAACGAACAAATTGTTTATATATCACATTTTCAAATATCTATTTTTCTCCATTTTAGTCGATCTCCTAAACGGTTCAAGATAGGACATTGCGGTTTTCACCAGTGGATTTAGCACCTCATTTTACATAAAATAAGTCCTATAAGTCTACTGTCAAAAGTTGATAAAGGTACAAACGAATAAAATGTTTATATTTCACATTTTCAAATATCAATTATTCTCCATTTTACTCGATCTCCTAAACGGTTAAAGATAGGACATCGTGGTTTTCACCAGTGGATTTAGCACCTCATTTTACATAAAATAGGTCCCATAAGTCTACTCTCAAATGTTGATAAAGGTACAAACGAATAAAATGTTTATATATCACATTTTCAAATATCTATTATTCTCCATTTTACTCGATCTCCTAAACGGTTAAAGATAGGACATCGTGGTTTTCACCAGTGGATTTAGCACCTCATTTTACATAAAATAGGTCCTATAAGTCTACTCTCAAATGTTGATAAAGGTACAAACGAATAAAATGTTTATATATCACATTTTCAAATATCTATTATTCTCCATTTTACTCGATCTCCTAAACGGTTCAAGATAGGACATCGCGGTTTTCTTTAGTGGATTTAGCACCTCATTTTACATAAAATATGTCCTATTAGTCTACTCTCATGAGTTGATAAAGGTACAAACGAATAAAATGTTTATATATCACATTTTCAAATATCTATTAATATCCATTTTACTCGATCTCCTAAACGGTTAAAGATAGGACATCGCGGTTTTTACCAGTGGATTTAGCACCTTATTTTACATAAAATAAGTCCTATAAGTCTACTCTCAAGAGTTGATAAAGGTACAAACGAATAAAATGTTTATATATCACATTATCAAATATCTATTATTCTCAATTTTACTTGATCTCCTAAACGGTTAAAGATAGGACATCGCGGTTATTACCAGTGGATTTAGCACCTCATTTTACATAAAATAAGTCCTATAAGTCTACCCTCAAGAGTTGATCAAGGTACAAACGAATAAAATGTTTATATATCACATTTTCAAATATCTATTATTCTCCATTTTACTCGATCTCCTAAACGGTAAAAGATAGGACATCGCGGTTTTCACCAGTGGATTTAGCACCTCATTTTACATAAAATATGTCCTATAAGTCTACTCTCAATGGTTGATAAAGGTACAAACGAATAAAATGTTTATATATCACATTTTCAAATATCTATTTTTCTCCATTTTACTCGATCTCCTGAATGGTTTAAGATAGGACATCGCGGTTTTCACCAGTGGATTTAGCACCTCATTTTACATAAAATAGGTCCTATAAGTCTACTCTTAAGAGTTGATAAAGGTACAAACGAATAAAATGTTTAAATATCACATTTTCAAATATCTGTTATTCTCCATTTTACTCGATCTCCTAAACGGTGAAAGATAGGACATCGCGGTTTTCACCAGTGGATTTACCATCTCATTTTACATAAAATAAGTCCTATAAGTCTACTCTCAAGAGTTGATAAAGGTACAAACGAATAAAATGTTTATATATCACATTTTCAAACATCTATTATTCTCCACTTTACTCGATCTCCTAAACGGTTAAAGATATCACATCGCGGTTTTCACCAGTGGATTTAGCACCTCATTTTACATAAAATAAGTCTTATAAGTCTACTCTCAATGGTTGATAAAGGTACTAACGAATAAAATGTTTATATATCACATTTTCAAACATCTATTATTCTCCATTTTACTCCACCTCCTAAACGGTTAAAGATAGGACATCGCGGTTTTTACCAGTGGATTTAGCACCTCATTTTACATAAAATAAGTCCTATAAGTCTACCCTCAAGAGTTGATCAAGGTACAAACGAATAAAATGTTTATATATCACATTTTCAAATATCTATTATTCTCCATTTTACTCGATCTCCTAAACTGTAAAAGATAGGACATCGCGATTTTCATCAGTGGATTTAGCCCCTCATTTTACATAAAATAGGTCCTATAAGTCTACTCTTAAGAGTTGATAAAGGTACAAACGAATAAAATGTTTAAATATCACATTTTCAAATATCTGTTATTCTCCATTTTACTCGATCTCCTAAACGGTGAAAGATAGGACATCGCGGATTTCACCAGTGGATTTAGCATTTCATTTTACATAAAATAAGTCCTATAAGTCTACTCTTAAGAGTTGATAAAGGTACAAACGAATAAAATGTTTAAATATCACATTTTCAAATATCTGTTATTCTCCATTTTACTCGATCTCCTAAACGGTGAAAGATAGGACATCGCGGTTTTCACCAGTGGATTTAGCACCTCATTTTACATAAAATAAGTCCTATAAGTCTACTCTCAAGAGTTGATAAAGGTACAAACGAATAAAATGTTTATATATCACATTATCAAATATCTATTACTCTCCATTTTACTCGATCTCCTAAACGGTTAAAGATAGGACATCGCGGTTTTTACCAGTGGATTTAGCACCTCATTTTACATAAAATAAGTCCTATAAGTCTACTCTCAAGAGTTGATAAAGGTACAAACGAATAAAATGTTTATATATCACATTTTCAAACATCTATTATTCTCCACTTTACTCGATCTCCTAAACGGTTAAAGATATCACATCGCGGTTTTCACCAGTGGATTTAGCACCTCATTTTACATAAAATAAGTCTTATAAGTCTACTCTCAATGGTTGATAAAGGTACTAACGAATAAAATGTTTATATATCACATTTTCAAACATCTATTATTCTCCATTTTACTCCACCTCCTAAACGGTTAAAGATAGGACATCGCGGTTTTTACCAGTGGATTTAGCACCTCATTTTACATAAAATAAGTCCTATAAGTCTACCCTCAAGAGTTGATCAAGGTACAAACGAATAAAATGTTTATATATCACATTTTCAAATATCTATTATTCTCCATTTTACTCGATCTCCTAAACGGTAAAAGATAGGACATCGCGATTTTCATTAGTGGATTTAGCACCTCATTTTACATAAAATAGGTCCTATAAGTCTACTCTTAAGAGTTGATAAAGGTACAAACGAATAAAATGTTTAAATATCACATTTTCAAATATCTGTTATTCTCCATTTTACTCGATCTCCTAAACGGTGAAAGATAGGACATCGCGGATTTCACCAGTGGATTTAGCATTTCATTTTACATAAAATAAGTCCTATAAGTCTACTCTTAAGAGTTGATAAAGGTACAAACGAATAAAATGTTTAAATATCACATTTTCAAATATCTGTTATTCTCCATTTTACTCGATCTCCTAAACGGTGAAAGATAGGACATCGCGGTTTTCACCAGTGGATTTAGCACCTCATTTTACATAAAATAGGTCCTATAAGTCTACTCTCAAATGTTGATAAAGGTACAAACGAATAAAATGTTTATATATCACATTTTCAAATATCTATTATTCTCCATTTTACTCGATCTCCTAAACGGTTAAAGATAGGACATCGTGGTTTTCACCAGTGGATTTAGCACCTCATTTTACATAAAATAGGTCCCATAAGTCTACTCTCAAATGTTGATAAAGGTACAAACGAATAAAATGTTTATATATCACATTTTCAAATATCTATTATTCTCCATTTTACTCGATCTCCTAAACGGTTAAAGATAGGACATCGTGGTTTTCACCAGTGGATTTAGCACCTCATTTTACATAAAATAAGTCCTATAAGTCTACCCTCAAGAGTTGATCAAGGTACAAACGAATAAAATGTTTATATATCACATTTTCAAATATCTATTATTCTCCATTTTACTCGATCTAATAAACGGTTAAAAATAGGACATCGCGGTTTTTACCCGTGGATTTAGCACCTCATTTTACATAAAATTAGTCCTATAAGTCTACTCTCAAGAGTTGATAAAGGTACAAACGAATAAAATGTTTATATATCACATTTTCAAATATCTATTATTCTCCATTTTACTCGATCTCCTAAACGGTTAAAGATAGGACATCGCAATTTTCACCAGTGGATTTAGCACCTCATTTTACATAAAATAAGTATTATAAGTCTACTCTCAAGAGTTGATAAAGGTACAAACGAATAAAACGTTTATATATCACATTTTCAAATATCTATTATTCTCCATTTTACTCGATCTCCTAAACGGTTAAAGATAGGACATCGTGGTTTTCACCAGTGGATTTAGCACCTTATTTTACATAAAATAAGTCCTATAAGTCTACCCTCAAGAGTTGATCAAGGTACAAACGAATAAAATGTTTATATATCACATTTTCAAATATCTATTATTCTCCATTTTACTCGATCTCCTAAACGGTTAAAGATAGGACATCGTGGTTTTCACCAGTGGATTTAGCACCTTATTTTACATAAAATAAGTCCTATAAGTCTACCCTCAAGAGTTGATCAAGGTACAAACGAATAAAACGTTTATATATCACATTTTCAAATATCTATTATTCTCCATTTTACTCGATCTCCTAAACGGTTAAAGATAGGACATCGTGGTTTTCACCAGTGGATTTAGCACCTCATTTTACATAAAATATTTCCCATAAGTCTACTCTCAAATGTTGATAAAGGTACAAACGAATAAAATGTTTATATATCACATTTTCAAATATCTATTATTCTCCATTTTACTCGATCTCCTAAACGGTTAAAGATAGGACATCGTGGTTTTCACCAGTGGATTTAGCACCTCATTTTACATAAAATAAGTCCTATAAGTCTACCCTCAAGAGTTGATCAAGGTACAAACGAATAAAATGTTTATATATCACATTTTCAAATATCTATTATTCTCCATTTTACTCGATCTAATAAACGGTTAAAAATAGGACATCGCGGTTTTTACCCGTGGATTTAGCACCTCATTTTACATAAAATTAGTCCTATAAGTCTACTCTCAAGAGTTGATAAAGGTACAAACGAATAAAATGTTTATATATCACATTTTCAAATATCTATTATTCTCCATTTTACTCGATCTCCTAAACGGTTAAAGATAGGACATCGCAATTTTCACCAGTGGATTTAGCACCTCATTTTACATAAAATAAGTATTATAAGTCTACTCTCAAGAGTTGATAAAGGTACAAACGAATAAAACGTTTATATATCACATTTTCAAATATCTACTATTCTCCATTTTACTCGATCTCCTAAAAGGTTAAAAATAGGACATCGCGGTTATCAGTCAATTTAGCATACCATTTTATATAAAATTAGTTATATAACAACTGTCATTTTTAGACATCTGTCATTCTTGACATCTATGATTTATTGATAGCTGTAATTTTTGACATCTGTCATTTTTTGACAGATGTCAATCTTGACATTTGTCATTTTTTGACATCTGTTATTCTTGATATCTGTCACTCTTGACATCTGTCATTCCTGACATCTGTCATTCCTGACATCTGTCACTCTTGACATCTGTCATTCTTGACATCTGTCATTTTTTGCCAGCTGTCATTCCTGACCTCTGTCATTTTTGACATCTGTCAATTTTGACATCTGTCATTTTTGACATTTGTCATTCTTGACATTTGTCATTTTTTGACATCTGTCATTCTTGACATCTGTCATTTTTGATATCTGTCAATTTTGACATTTGTCATTCTTAACATTTGTCATTTTTTGACATCTGTTATTCATGATATCTGTCACTCTTGACATCTGTCATTCCTGACATCTGTCACTCTTGACATCTGTCATTCTTGACATCTGTCATTTTTTGCCAGCTGTCATTCCTGACCTGTCATTTTTGACATCTGTCAATTTTGACATCTGTCATTTTTGACATTTGTCATTCTTGACATTTGTCATTTTTTGACATCTGTCATTCTTGACATCTGTCATTTTTTGACAGCTGACATTTTTGACAGCCGTCATTCTTTGACAACTGAATAAAGTGTTTATATATCACATTTTCAAATATCTATTATTCTCCATTTTACTCGATCTCCTAAACGGTTAAAAATAGGACATCGCGGTTTTTACCCGTGGATTTAGCACCTCAATTTACATAAAATTAGTCCTATAAGTCTACTCTCAAGAGTTGATAAAGGTACAAACGAATAAAATGTTTATATATCACATTTTCAAATATCTATTATTCTCCATTTTACTCGATCTCCTAAACGGTTAAAGATAGGACATCGCAATTTTCACCAGTGGATTTAGCACCTCATTTTACATAAAATAAGTCCTATAAGTCTACTCTCAAGAGTTGATAAAGGTACAAACGAATAAAATGTTTATATATCACATTTTCAAATATCTATTTTTCTCCATTTTACTCGATCTCCTAAACGGTTCAAGATAGGACATCGCGGTTTACACCAGTGGATTTAGCACCTCATTTTACATAAAATATGTCCTATAAGTCTACTCTCAAGAGTTGATAAAGGTACAAACGAACAAATTGTTTATATATCACATTTTCAAATATCTATTTTTCTCCATTTTAGTCGATCTCCTAAACGGTTCAAGATAGGACATTGCGGTTTTCACCAGTGGATTTAGCACCTCATTTTACATAAAATAAGTCCTATAAGTCTACTGTCAAAAGTTGATAAAGGTACAAACGAATAAAATGTTTATATTTCACATTTTCAAATATCAATTATTCTCCATTTTACTCGATCTCCTAAACGGTTAAAGATAGGACATCGTGGTTTTCACCAGTGGATTTAGCACCTCATTTTACATAAAATAGGTCCCATAAGTCTACTCTCAAATGTTGATAAAGGTACAAACGAATAAAATGTTTATATATCACATTTTCAAATATCTATTATTCTCCATTTTACTCGATCTCCTAAACGGTTAAAGATAGGACATCGTGGTTTTCACCAGTGGATTTAGCACCTCATTTTACATAAAATAGGTCCTATAAGTCTACTCTCAAATGTTGATAAAGGTACAAACGAATAAAATGTTTATATATCACATTTTCAAATATCTATTATTCTCCATTTTACTCGATCTCCTAAACGGTTCAAGATAGGACATCGCGGTTTTCTTTAGTGGATTTAGCACCTCATTTTACATAAAATATGTCCTATTAGTCTACTCTCATGAGTTGATAAAGGTACAAACGAATAAAATGTTTATATATCACATTTTCAAATATCTATTAATATCCATTTTACTCGATCTCCTAAACGGTTAAAGATAGGACATCGCGGTTTTTACCAGTGGATTTAGCACCTTATTTTACATAAAATAAGTCCTATAAGTCTACTCTCAAGAGTTGATAAAGGTACAAACGAATAAAATGTTTATATATCACATTATCAAATATCTATTATTCTCAATTTTACTTGATCTCCTAAACGGTTAAAGATAGGACATCGCGGTTATTACCAGTGGATTTAGCACCTCATTTTACATAAAATAAGTCCTATAAGTCTACCCTCAAGAGTTGATCAAGGTACAAACGAATAAAATGTTTATATATCACATTTTCAAATATCTATTATTCTCCATTTTACTCGATCTCCTAAACGGTAAAAGATAGGACATCGCGGTTTTCACCAGTGGATTTAGCACCTCATTTTACATAAAATATGTCCTATAAGTCTACTCTCAATGGTTGATAAAGGTACAAACGAATAAAATGTTTATATATCACATTTTCAAATATCTATTTTTCTCCATTTTACTCGATCTCCTGAATGGTTTAAGATAGGACATCGCGGTTTTCACCAGTGGATTTAGCACCTCATTTTACATAAAATAGGTCCTATAAGTCTACTCTTAAGAGTTGATAAAGGTACAAACGAATAAAATGTTTAAATATCACATTTTCAAATATCTGTTATTCTCCATTTTACTCGATCTCCTAAACGGTGAAAGATAGGACATCGCGGTTTTCACCAGTGGATTTACCATCTCATTTTACATAAAATAAGTCCTATAAGTCTACTCTCAAGAGTTGATAAAGGTACAAACGAATAAAATGTTTATATATCACATTTTCAAACATCTATTATTCTCCACTTTACTCGATCTCCTAAACGGTTAAAGATATCACATCGCGGTTTTCACCAGTGGATTTAGCACCTCATTTTACATAAAATAAGTCTTATAAGTCTACTCTCAATGGTTGATAAAGGTACTAACGAATAAAATGTTTATATATCACATTTTCAAACATCTATTATTCTCCATTTTACTCCACCTCCTAAACGGTTAAAGATAGGACATCGCGGTTTTTACCAGTGGATTTAGCACCTCATTTTACATAAAATAAGTCCTATAAGTCTACCCTCAAGAGTTGATCAAGGTACAAACGAATAAAATGTTTATATATCACATTTTCAAATATCTATTATTCTCCATTTTACTCGATCTCCTAAACGGTAAAAGATAGGACATCGCGATTTTCATCAGTGGATTTAGCACCTCATTTTACATAAAATAGGTCCTATAAGTCTACTCTTAAGAGTTGATAAAGGTACAAACGAATAAAATGTTTAAATATCACATTTTCAAATATCTGTTATTCTCCATTTTACTCGATCTCCTAAACGGTAAAAGATAGGACATCGCGGTTTTCACCAGTGGATTTAGCACCTCATTTTACATAAAATATGTCCTATAAGTCTACTCTCAATGGTTGATAAAGGTACAAACGAATAAAATGTTTATATATCACATTTTCAAATATCTATTTTTCTCCATTTTACTCGATCTCCTGAATGGTTTAAGATAGGACATCGCGGTTTTCACCAGTGGATTTAGCACCTCATTTTACATAAAATAGGTCCTATAAGTCTACTCTTAAGAGTTGATAAAGGTACAAACGAATAAAATGTTTAAATATCACATTTTCAAATATCTGTTATTCTCCATTTTACTCGATCTCCTAAACGGTGAAAGATAGGACATCGCGGTTTTCACCAGTGGATTTACCATCTCATTTTACATAAAATAAGTCCTATAAGTCTACTCTCAAGAGTTGATAAAGGTACAAACGAATAAAATGTTTATATATCACATTTTCAAACATCTATTATTCTCCACTTTACTCGATCTCCTAAACGGTTAAAGATATCACATCGCGGTTTTCACCAGTGGATTTAGCACCTCATTTTACATAAAATAAGTCTTATAAGTCTACTCTCAATGGTTGATAAAGGTACTAACGAATAAAATGTTTATATATCACATTTTCAAACATCTATTATTCTCCATTTTACTCCACCTCCTAAACGGTTAAAGATAGGACATCGCGGTTTTTACCAGTGGATTTAGCACCTCATTTTACATAAAATAAGTCCTATAAGTCTACCCTCAAGAGTTGATCAAGGTACAAACGAATAAAATGTTTATATATCACATTTTCAAATATCTATTATTCTCCATTTTACTCGATCTCCTAAACGGTAAAAGATAGGACATCGCGATTTTCATCAGTGGATTTAGCACCTCATTTTACATAAAATAGGTCCTATAAGTCTACTCTTAAGAGTTGATAAAGGTACAAACGAATAAAATGTTTAAATATCACATTTTCAAATATCTGTTATTCTCCATTTTACTCGATCTCCTAAACGGTGAAAGATAGGACATCGCGGATTTCACCAGTGGATTTAGCATTTCATTTTACATAAAATAAGTCCTATAAGTCTACTCTTAAGAGTTGATAAAGGTACAAACGAATAAAATGTTTAAATATCACATTTTCAAATATCTGTTATTCTCCATTTTACTCGATCTCCTAAACGGTGAAAGATAGGACATCGCGGTTTTCACCAGTGGATTTAGCACCTCATTTTACATAAAATAAGTCCTATAAGTCTACTCTCAAGAGTTGATAAAGGTACAAACGAATAAAATGTTTATATATCACATTATCAAATATCTATTACTCTCCATTTTACTCGATCTCCTAAACGGTTAAAGATAGGACATCGCGGTTTTTACCAGTGGATTTAGCACCTCATTTTACATAAAATAAGTCCTATAAGTCTACTCTCAAGAGTTGATAAAGGTACAAACGAATAAAATGTTTATATATCACATTTTCAAACATCTATTATTCTCCACTTTACTCGATCTCCTAAACGGTTAAAGATATCACATCGCGGTTTTCACCAGTGGATTTAGCACCTCATTTTACATAAAAAAAGTCTTATAAGTCTACTCTCAATGGTTGATAAAGGTACTAACGCATAAAATGTTTATATATCACATTTTCAAACATCTATTATTCTCCATTTTACTCCACCTCCTAAACGGTTAAAGATAGGACATCGCGGTTTTTACCAGTGGATTTAGCACCTCATTTTACATAAAATAAGTCCTATAAGTCTACCCTCAAGTGTTGATCAAGGTACAAACGAATAAAATGTTTATATATCACATTTTCAAATATCTATTATTCTCCATTTTACTCGATCTCCTAAACGGTGAAAGATAGGACATCGCGGTTTTCACCAGTGGATTTAGCACCTCATTTTACATAAAATAAGTCCTATAAGTCTACTCTTAAGAGTTGATAAAGGTACAAACGAATAAAATGTTTAAATATCACATTTTCAAATATCTGTTATTCTCCATTTTACTCGATCTCCTAAACGGTGAAAGATAGGACATCGCGGATTTCACCAGTGGATTTAGCATTTCATTTTACATAAAATAAGTCCTATAAGTCTACTCTTAAGAGTTGATAAAGGTACAAACGAATAAAATGTTTAAATATCACATTTTCAAATATCTGTTATTCTCCATTTTACTCGATCTCCTAAACGGTGAAAGATAGGACATCGCGGTTTTCACCAGTGGATTTAGCACCTCATTTTACATAAAATAAGTCCTATAAGTCTACTCTCAAGAGTTGATAAAGGTACAAACGAATAAAATGTTTATATATCACATTATCAAATATCTATTACTCTCCATTTTACTCGATCTCCTAAACGGTTAAAGATAGGACATCGCGGTTTTTACCAGTGGATTTAGCACCTCATTTTACATAAAATAAGTCCTATAAGTCTACTCTCAAGAGTTGATAAAGGTACAAACGAATAAAATGTTTATATATCACATTATCAAATATCTATTATTCTCAATTTTACTTGATCTCCTAAACGGTTAAAGATAGGACATCGCGGTTTTTACCAGTGGATTTAGCACCTCATTTTACATAAAATAAGTCCTATAAGTCTACCCTCAAGAGTTGATCAAGGTACAAACGAATAAAATGTTTATATATCACATTTTCAAATATCTATTATTCTCCATTTTACTTGATCTCCTAAACGGTTAAAAATAGGACATCGCGGTTATCAGTCAATTTAGCATACCATTTTATATAAAATTAGTTATATAACAACTGTCATTTTTAGACATCTGTCATTCTTGACATCTATGATTTATTGATAGCTGTAATTTTTGACATCTGTCATTTTTTGACAGTTGTCAATCTTGACATTTGTCATTTTTTGACATCTGTTATTCTTGATATCTGTCACTCTTGACATCTGTCATTCCTGACATCTGTCACTCTTGACATCTGTCATTCTTGACATCTGTCATTTTTTGCCAGCTGTCATTCCTGACCTCTGTCATTTTTGACATCTGTCAATTTTGACATCTGTCATTTTTGACATTTGTCATTCTTAACATTTGTCATTTTTTGACATCTGTTATTCTTGATATCTGTCACTCTTGACATCTGTCATTCCTGACATCTGTCACTCTTGGCATCTGTCATTCTTGACATCTGTCATTTTTTGCCAGCTGTCATTCCTGACCTCTGTCATTTTTGACATCTGTCAATTTTGACATCTGTCATTTTTGACATTTGTCAATCTTGACATTTGTCATTTTTTGACATCTGTCATTCTTGACATCTGTCATTTTTTGACAGCTGACATTTTTGACAGCCGTCATTCTTTGACAACTGAATAAAGTGTTTATATATCACATTTTCAAATATCTATTATTCTCCATTTTACTCGATCTCCTAAACGGTTAAAAATAGGACATCGCGGTTTTTACCCGTGGATTTAGCACCTCATTTTACATAAAATTAGTCCTATAAGTCTACTCTCAAGAGTTGATAAAGGTACAAACGAATAAAATGTTTATATATCACATTTTCAAATATCTATTATTCTCAATTTTGCTCCATCTCCTAAACGGTTAAAAATAGGACATCGCGGTTTTCACCAGTGGATTTAGCACCTCATTTTACATAAAATAAGTCTTATAAGTCTACTCTCAAGAGTTGATAAAGGTACAAACGAATAAAATGTTTATATATCACATTATCAAATATCTATTACTCTCCATTTTACTCGATCTCCTAAACGGTTAAAGATAGGACATCGCGGTTTTTACCAGTGGATTTAGCACCTCATTTTACATAAAATAAGTTCTATAAGTCTACTCTCAAGAGTTGATAAAGGTACAAACGAATAAAATTTTTATATATCACATTTTCAAATATCTATTATTCTCCATTTTACTCCACCTCCTAAACGGTTAAAGATAGGACATCGCGGTTTTCACCAGTGGATTTAGCATCTCATTTTACATAAAATAAGTCCTATAAGTCTACTCTCAAGAGTTGATAAAGGTACAAACGAATAAAATGTTTATATATCACATTATCAAATATCTATTATTCTCCATTTTACTCGATCTCCTAAATGGTTAAAGATAGGACATCGCGGTTTTCACAAGCGGATTTAGCACCTCATTTTACATAAAATAGGTCCTATAAGTCTACTCTCAAGAGTTGATAAAGGTAAAAACGATAAAAATGTTTATATATCACATTTTCTAATATCTATTATTCTCCATTTTACTCGATCTCCTAAACGGTTAAAGATATCACATCGCGGTTTTCACCAGGGGATTTAGCACCTCATTTTACATAAAATAGGTCCTATAAGTCTACCCTCATAAGTTGATTAAGGTACAAACGAATAAAATGTTAATATATCACATTTTCAAATATCTATTATTCTCCATTTTACTCGATCTCCTAAAAGGTTAAAAATAGGACATCGCGGTTATCAGTCAATTTAGCATACCATTTTATATAAAATTAGTTATATAACAACTGTCATTTTTAGACATCTGTCATTCTTGACATCTATGATTTATTGATAGCTGTAATTTTTGACATCTGTCATTTTTTGACAGTTGTCAATCTTGACATTTGTCATTTTTTGACATCTGTTATTCTTGATATCTGTCAATCTTGATATCTGTCACTCTTGACATCTGTCATTCCTGACAGCCGTCATTCTTTGACAACTGAATAAAATGTTTATATATCACATTTTCAAATATCTATTATTCTCCATTTTACTCGATCTCCTAATCGGTTAAAAATAGGACATCGCGGTTTTTACCCGTGGATTTAGCACCTCATTTTACATAAAATTAGTCCTATAAGTCTACTCTCAAGAGTTGATAAAGGTACAAACGAATAAAATGTTTATATATCACATTTTCAAATATCTATTACTCTCCATTTTACTCGATCTCCTAAACGGTTCAAGATAGGACATCGCGGTTTTCACCAGTGGATTTAGCACCTCATTTTACATAAAATAGGTCCTATAAGTCTACTCTCAAGAGTTGATAAAGGTACAAACGAATAAAATGTTTATATATCACATTTTTAAATATCTATTTTTCTCCATTTTACTCGATCTCCTAAACGGTTTAAGATAGGACATCGCGGTTTTCACAAGTGGATTTAGCACCTCATTTTACATAAAATAAGTCCTATAAGTCTACTCTTAAGAGTTGATAAAGGTACAAACGAATAAAATGTTTATATATCACATTTTCAAATATCTATTATTCTCCATTTTACTCGATCTCCTAAAAGGTTATAAATAGGACATCGCGGTTATCAGTCAATTTAGCATACCATTTTATATAAAATTAGTTATATAACAACTGTCATTTTTAGACATCTGTCATTCTTGACATCTATGATTTTTTGATAGCTGTAATTTTTGACATCTGTCATTTTTTGACAGTTGTCAATCTTGACATTTGTCATTTTTTGACATCTGTTATTCTTGATATCTGTCACTCTTGACATCTGTCATACCTGACATCTGTCACTCTTGACATCTGTCATTCTTGACATCTGTCATTTTTTGCCAGCTGTCATTCCTGACCTCTGTCATTTTTGACATCTGTCAATTTTGACATCTGTCATTTTTGACATTTGTCATTCTTGACATTTGTCATTTTTTGACATCTGTCATTCTTGACATCTGTCATTTTTTGACAGCTGACATTTTTGACAGCCGTCATTCTTTGACAACTGAATAAAATGTTTATATATCACATTTTCAAATATCTATTATTCTCCATTTTACTCGATCTCCTAAACGGTTAAAAATAGGACATCGCGGTTTTTACCCGTGGATTTAGCACCTCATTTTACATAAAATTAGTCCTATAAGTCTACTCTCATGAGTTGATGAAGGAACAAACGAATAAAATGTTTATATATCACATTTTCAAATATCTATTATTCTCCATTTTACTCGATCTCCTAAACGGTAAAAGATAGGACATCGCGGTTTTCATCAGTGGATTAAGCACCCCATTTTACATAAAATAAGTCCTATAAGTCTACTCTCAAGAGTTGATAAAGGTAAAAACGAATAAAATGTTTATATATCACATTTTCAAATACCTATTTTTCTCCATTTTACTCGATCTCCTAAACGGTTCAAGATAGGACATCGCGGTTTTCACCAGTGAATTTAGCACCTCATTTTACATAAAATAGGTCCTATAAGTCTACTCTCAAGAGTTGATAAAGGTACAAACGAATAAAATGTTTATATATCACATTTTTAAATATCTATTTTTCTCCATTTTACTCGATCTCCTAAACGGTTTAAGATAGGACATCGCGGTTTTCACAAGTGGATTTAGCACCTCATTTTACATAAAATAAGTCCTATAAGTCTACTCTTAAGAGTTGATAAAGGTACAAACGAATAAAATGTTTATATATCACATTTTCAAATATCTATTATTCTCCATTTTACTCGATCTCCTAAACGGTTAGAGATAGGACATCGCGGTTTTTACCAGTGGATTTAGCACGTCATTTTACTTAAAATAACTCCTATAAGTCTACTCTCAAGAGTTGATAAAGGTACAAACGAATGAAACGTTTATATATCACATTTTCAAATATCTCTTCTCCATTTTACTCGATCTCCTAAAAGGTTATAAATAGGACATCGCGGTTATCAGTCAATTTAGCATACCATTTTATATAAAATTAGTTATATAACAACTGTCATTTTTAGACATCTGTCATTCTTGACATCTGTCATTTTTTGACAGTTGTCAATCTTGACAGCCGTCATTCTTTGACAACTGAATAAAATGTTTATATATCACATTTTCAAATATCTATTATTCTCCATTTTACTCGATCTCCTAAACCGTTAAAAATAGGACATCGCGGTTTTTACCCGTGGATTTAGCACCTCATTTTACATAAAATTAGTCCTATTAGTCTACTCTCAAGAGTTGATAAAGGTACAAACGAATAAAATGTTTATATATCACATTTTCAAATATCTATTATTCTCCATTTTACTCCATCTCCTAAACGGTTAAAAATAGGACATCGCGGTTTTCACCAGTGGATTTAGCACCTCATTTTACATAAAATAAGTCTTATAAGTCTACTCTCAAAAGTTGATAAAGGTACAAACGAATAAAATGTTTATATATCACATTATCAAATATCTATTTCTCTCCATTTTACTCGATCTCCTAAACGGTTAAAGATAGGACATCGCGGTTTTTACCAGTGGATTTAGCACCTCATTTTACATAAAATAAGTCCTATTAGTCTTCTCTCAAGAGTTGATAAAGGTACAAACGAATAAAATTTTTATATATCACATTATCAAATATCTATTATTCTCCATTTTACTCGATCTCCTAAATGGTTAAAGATAGGACATCGCGGTTTTCACAAGCGGATTTAGCACCTCATTTTACATAAAATAGGTCCTATAAGTCTACTCTCAAGAGTTGATAAAGGTAAAAACGATAAAAATGTTTATATATCACATTTTCTAATATCTATTATTCTCCATTTTACTCGATCTCCTAAACGGTTAAAGATATCACATCGCGGTTTTCACCAGGGGATTTAGCACCTCATTTTACATAAAATAGGTCCTATAAGTCTACCCTCATAAGTTGATTAAGGTACAAACGAATAAAATGTTAATATATCACATTTTCAAATATCTATTATTCTCCATTTTACTCGATCTCCTAAACGGTTAAAGATAGGACATCGCGGATTTTACCAAAGGATTTAGCACCTCATTTTACATAAAATAGGTCCTATAAGTCTACTCTCAAGAGTTGATAAAGGTACAAACGAATAAAATGTTTATATATCACATTTTTAAATATCTATTTTTCTCCATTTTACTCGATCTCCTAAACGGTTTAAGATAGGACATCGCGGTTTTCACAAGTGGATTTAGCACCTCATTTTACATAAAATAAGTCCTATAAGTCTACTCTTAAGAGTTGATAAAGGTACAAACGAATAAAATGTTTATATATCACATTTTCAAATATCTATTAGTCTCCATTTTACTCGATCTCCTAAACGGTTAGAGATAGGACATCGCGGTTTTTACCAGTGGATTTAGCACGTCATTTTACTTGAAATAACTCCTATAAGTCTACTCTCAAGAGTTGATAAAGGTACAAACGAATAAATCGTTTATATATCACATTTTCAAATATCTACTATTCTCCATGTTACTCGCTCTCCTAAACGGTTAAAGATAGGACATCGCAATTTTCACCAGTGGATTTAGCACCTCATTTTACATAAAATAAGTCCTATAAGTCTACTCTCAAGAGTTGATAAAGGAACAAACGAATAAAATGTTTATATATCACATTTTCAAATATCTCATCTCCATTTTACTCGATCTCCTAAAAGGTTAAAAATAGGACATCGCGGTTATCAGTCAATTTAGCATACCATTTTATATAAAATTAGTTATATAACAACTGTCATTTTTAGACATCTGTCATTCTTGACATCTATGATTTTTTGATAGCTGTAATTTTTGACATCTGTCATTTTTTGACATTTGTCATTCTTGACATTTGTCATTTTTTGACATCTGTCATTCTTGACATCTGTCATTTTTTGACAGCTGACATTTTTGACAGCCGTCATTCTTTGACAACTGAATAAAATGTTTATATATCACATTTTCAAATATCTATTATTCTCCATTTTACTCGATCTCCTAAACGGTTAAAAATAGGACATCGCGGTTTTTACCCGTGGATTTAGCACCTCATTTTACATAAAATTAGTCCTATAAGTCTACTCTCATGAGTTGATGAAGGAACAAACGAATAAAATGTTTATATATCATATTATCAAATATCTATTATTCTCCATTATACTCGATCTCCTAAACGGTTAAAGATAGGACATCTCGGTTTTTACCAGTGGATTTAGCACCTCATTTTACATAAAATAAGTCCTATAAGTCTACCCTCCAGAGTTGATCAAGGTACAAACGAATAAAATGTTTATATACCACATTTTCAAATATCTATTATTCTCCATTTTACTCGATCTCCTAAACGGTTAAAGATAGGACATCGCGGTTTTCATCAGTGGATTAAGCACCCCATTTTACATAAAATAAGTCATATAAGTCTACTCTCAAGAGTTGATAAAGGTAAAAACGAATAAAATGTTTATATATCACATTTTCAAATATGTCTTATTCTCCATTATACTCGATCTCCTAATCGGTTAATGATATTACATCGAGGATTTCACCAGTGGATTTAGCACCTCATTTTACATAAAATAGGTCCTATAAGTCTACTTTTAGGAGTTGATAAAGGTACAAACGAATAAAATGTTTATATATCACATTTTCAAATATCTATTATTCTCCATTTTACTCGATCTCCTAAACGGTTAAAGATAGGACATCGCGGTATTCACCAGTGGATTTAGCACCTCATTTTACATAAAATAGGTCCTATAAGTCTACTCTCAAGAGTTGATAAAGGTAAAAACGAATAAAATGTTTAAATATCACATTTTCAAATATCTATTATTCTCCATTTTACTCGATCTCCTAAACGGTTAAAGATAGGACATCGCGGTATTCACCAGTGGATTTAGCACCTCATTTAACATAAAATAAGTCCTATAAGTCTACCCTCAAGAGTTGATCAAGGTACAAACGAATAAAATGTTTATATATCACATTTTCAATAATCTATTATTCTCCATTTTACTCCATCTCCTAAACGGTTAAAGAATGGACATCGCGGATTTCACCAGTGGATTTAGAACCTCATTTTACATAAAATAAGTCCTATAAGTCTACTCTCAAGAGTTGATAAAGGTACAAACGAATAAAATGTTTATATATCACATTTTCAAATATCTATTATTCTCCATTTTACTTCATCTCCTAAACGGTTAAAAATAGGACATCGCGGTTTTTCACCAGTGGATTTAGCACCTCATTTTACATAAAATAAGTCTTATAAGTCTACTGTCAAGAGTTGATAAATGTACAAGCGAATAAAATGTTTATATATCACATTATCAAATATCTATTACTCTCCATTTTACTCGATCTCCTAAACGGTTAAAGATAGGACATCGCGGTTTTTACCAGTGGATTTAGCACCTCATTTTACATTAAATAAGTCCTATAAGTCTACTCTCAAGAGTTGATAAAGGTACAAACGAATAAAATTTTTATATATCACATTTTCAAATATCTATTATTCTCAATTTTACTTGATCTCCTAAACGGTTAAAGATAGGACATCGCGGTTTTTACCAGTGGATTTAGCACCTCATTTTACATAAAATAAGTCCTATAGGTCTACCCTCAAGAGTTGATCAGTGTACAAACGAATAAAATGTTTATATATCACATTTTCAAATATCTATTATTCTCCATTTTACTCGATCTCCTAAACGGTTAAAGATAGGACATCGCGGTTTTGACCAGTGGATTTAGCACCTCATTTTACATAAAATATGTCCTATAAGTCTACTCTCAATGGTTGATAAAGGTACAAACGAATAAAATGTTTATATATCACATTTTCAAATATCCATTATTCTCCATTTTACTCCATCTCCTAAACGGTTAAAAATAGGACATCGCGGTTTTCACCAGTGGATTTAGCACCTCATTTTACATAAAATAAGTCTTATAAGTCTACTGTCAAGAGTTGATAAATGTACAAGCGAATAAAATGTTTATATATCACATTATCAAATATCTATTACTCTCCATTTTACTCGATTTCCTAAACGGTTAAAGATAGGACATCGCGGTTTTTACCAGTAGATTTAGCACCTCATTTTACATTAAATAAGTCCTATAAGTCTACTCTCAAGAGTTGATAAAGGTCCAAACGAATAAAATTTTTATATATCACATTTTCAAATATCTATTATTCTCAATTTTACTTGATCTCCTAAACGGTTAAAGATAGGACATCGCGGATTTTACCAGTGGATTTAGCCCCTCATTTTACATAAAATAATTCCTATAAGTCGACTCTCAAAAGTTGATAAAGGTACAAACGAATAAAATGTTTATATATCACATTTTCAAATATCTATTATTCTCCATTTTACTCCATCTCCTAAACGGTTAAAGATAGGACATCGCGGATTTCACCAGTGGATTTAGCACCTCATTTTACATAAAATAATTCCTATAAGTCTACTCTCAAGAGTTGATAAAGGTACAAACGAATAAAATGTTTATATATCACATTTTCAAATATCTATTATTCTCCATTTTACTCCATCTCCTAAACGGTTAAAAATAGGACATCGCAGTTTTCACCAGTGGATTTAGCACCTCATTTTACATAAAATAAGTACTATAAGTCTACTCTCAAGAGTTGATAAAGGTACAAACGAATAAAATGTATATATATCACATTTTCAAATATCTATTATTCTCCATTTTACTCGATCTCCTAAACGGTGAAAGATAGGACATCGGGGTTTTCACCAGTGGATTTAGCACCTCATTTTACATAAAATAAGTCTTATAAGTCTACTCTCAAGAGTTGATAAAGGTACAAACGAATAAAATGTTTATATATCACATTTTCAAATATGTATTATTCTCCATTTTACTCGATCTCCTAAACGGTTAATGATATTACATCCAGGATTTCACCAGTGGATTTAGCACCTCATTTTACATAAAATAGGTCCTATAAGTCTACTTTTAAGAGTTGATAAAGGTACAAACGAATAAAATGTTTATACATCACATTTTCAAATATCTATTATTCTCCATTTTACTCGATCTCCTAAATGGTTAAAGATAGGACATCGAGGTTTTCACCAGTACATTTAGCACCTCATTTTACATAAAGTAGGTCCAATAAGTCTACTCTCAAGAGTTGATAAAGGTAAAAACGAATAAAATGTTTATATATCACATTTTCAAATATCCATTATTCTCCATTTTACTCGATCTCCTAAACGGTTAAACATAGGACATTGCGGTTTTCACCAGTGGATTTAGCACCTCATTTTACATAAAATATGTCCTATAAGTCTACTCTCAATGGTTGATAAAGGAACAAACGAATAAAATGTTTATATATCATACTATCAAATATCTATTATTCTCCATTATTCTTGATCTCCTAAACGGTTAAAGATTGGACATCGCGGATTTCACCAGTGGATTTAGCACCTCATTTTACATAAAATAAGTCTTATAAGTCTACTCTCAAGTGTTGATAAAGGTACAAACGAATAAAATGTTTATATATCACATTATCAAATATCAATTATTCTCCATTTTACTCGATCTCCTAAACGGTTAAAGATAGGACATCGCGGTTTTTACCAGTGGATTTAGCTCCTCATTTTACATAAAATAAGTCCTATAAGTCTACTCTCAAGAGTTGATAAAGGTACAAACGAATAAAATGTTTATATATCACATTTTCAAATATCCATTATTCTCCATTTTACTCGATCTCCTAAACGGTTAAAGATAGGACATCGCGGTTTTCACCAGTGGATTTAGCACCTCATTTTACAAAAAATATGTCCTTTAAGTCTACTTTCAATGGTTGATAAAGGTACAAACGAATAAAATGTTTATATATCACATTTTCAAATATCCATTATTCTCCATTTTACTCGATCTCCTAAACGGTTAAAGATATCACATCGCGGTTTTCACCAGTGGATTTAGCACCTCATTTTACATAAAATAGGTCCTATAAGTCTACTCTCAAGAGTTGATAAAGGTACAAACGAATAAAATGTTTATATATCACATTTTCAAATATCTATTATTCTCCATTTTACTTCATCTCCTAAACGGTTAAAAATAGGACATCGCGGTTTTTCACCAGTGGATTTAGCACCTCATTTTACATAAAATAAGTCTTATAAGTCTACTGTCAAGAGTTGATAAATGTACAAGCGAATAAAATGTTTATATATCACATTATCAAATATCTATTACTCTCCATTTTACTCGATCTCCTAAACGGTTAAAGATAGGACATCGCGGTTTTTACCAGTGGATTTAGCACCTCATTTTACATTAAATAAGTCCTATAAGTCTACTCTCAAGAGTTGATAAAGGTACAAACGAATAAAATTTTTATATATCACATTTTCAAATATCTATTATTCTCAATTTTACTTGATCTCCTAAACGGTTAAAGATAGGACATCGCGGTTTTTACCAGTGGATTTAGCACCTCATTTTACATAAAATAAGTCCTATAGGTCTACCCTCAAGAGTTGATCAGTGTACAAACGAATAAAATGTTTATATATCACATTTTCAAATATCTATTATTCTCCATTTTACTCGATCTCCTAAACGGTTAAAGATAGGACATCGCGGTTATCGCGGTTTTCACCAGTGGATTTAGCACCTCATTTTACATAAAATAGGTCCTATAAGTCTACTCTCAAGAATTGATAAAGGTAAAAACGAATAAAATGTTTATATATCACATTTTCAAATATCTATTATTCTCCATTTTACTCGATCTCCTAAACGGTTAAAGATATCACATCGCGGTTTTCACCAGTGGATTTAGCACCTCATTTTACATAAAATAGGTCCTATAAGTCTACTCTCAAGAGTTGATAAAGGTAAAAACGAATAAAATGTTTATATATCACATTTTCAAATATCTATTATTCTCCATTTTACTCGATCTCCTAAACGGTTAAAGATATCACATCGCGGATTTCACCAGTGGATTTAGCACCTCATTTTACATAAAATAGGTCCTATAAGTCTACTCTCAAGAGTTGATAAAGGTAAAAACGAATAAAATGTTTAAATATCACATTTTCAAATATCTATTATTCTCCATTTTACTCGATCTCCTAAACGGTTAAAGATAGGACATCGCGGTATTCACCAGTGGATTTAGCACCTCATTTAACATAAAATAAGTCCTATAAGTCTACCCTCAAGAGTTGATCAAGGTACAAACGAATAAAATGTTTATATATCACATTTTCAATAATCTATTATTCTCCATTTTACTCCATCTCCTAAACGGTTAAAGATAGGACATCGCGGATTTCACCAGTGGATTTAGAACCTCATTTTACATAAAATAAGTCCTATAAGTCTACTCTCAAGAGTTGATAAAGGTACAAACGAATAAAATGTTTATAAATCACATTTTCAAATATCTATTATTCTCCATTTTACTTCATCTCCTAAACGGTTAAAAATAGGACATCGCGGTTTTCACCAGTGGATTTAGCACCTCATTTTACATAAAATAAGTCTTATAAGTCTACTGTCAAGAGTTGATAAATGTACAAGCGAATAAAATGTTTATATATCACATTATCAAATATCTATTACTCTCCATTTTACTCGATCTCCTAAACGGTTAAAGATAGGACATCGCGGTTTTTACCAGTGGATTTAGCACCTCATTTTACATTAAATAAGTCCTATAAGTCTACTCTCAAGAGTTGATAAAGGTACAAACGAATAAAATTTTTATATATCACATTTTCAAATATCTATTATTCTCAATTTTACTTGATCTCCTAAATGGTTAAAGATAGGACATCGCGGTTTTTACCAGTGGATTTAGCGCCTCATTTTACATAAAATAAGTCCTATAGGTCTACCCTCAAGAGTTGATCAAGGTACAAACGAATAAAATGTTTATATATCACATTTTCAAATATCTATTATTCTCCATTTTACTCGATCTCCTAAACGGTTAAAGATAGGACATCGCGGTTTTGACCAGTGGATTTAGCACCTCATTTTACATAAAATATGTCCTATAAGTCTACTCTCAATGGTTGATAAAGGTAAAAACAAATAAAATGTTTATATATCACATTTTCAAATACCTATTTTTCTCCATTTTACTCGATCTCCTAAACGGTTCAAGATAGGACATCGCGGTTTTCACCAGTGGATTTAGCACCTCATTTTACATAAAACAGGTCCTATAAGTCTACTCTCAAGAGTTGATAAAGGTACAAACGAATTAAATGTTTATATATCACATTTTTAAATATCTATTTTTCTCCATTTTACTCGATCTCCTAAACGGTTTAAGATAGGACATCGCGGTTTTCACAAGTGGATTTAGCACCTCATTTTACATAAAATAAGTCCTATAAGTCTACTCTTAAGAGTTGATAAAGGTACAAACGAATAAAATGTTTATATATCACATTTTCAAATATCTATTATTCTCCATTTTACTCGATCTCCTAAACGGTTAGAGATAGGACATCGCGGTTTTTACCAGTGGATTTAGCACGTCATTTTACTTAAAATAACTCCTATAAGTCTACTCTCAAGAGTTGATAAAGGTACAAACGAATAAAATGTTTATATATCACATTTTCAAATATCTCATCTCCATTTTACTCGATCTCCTAAAAGGTTAAAAATAGGACATCGCGGTTATCAGTCAATTTAGCATACCATTTTATATAAAATTAGTTATATAACAACTGTCATTTTTAGACATCTGTCATTCTTGACATCTATGATTTTTTGATAGCTGTAATTTTTGACATCTGTCATTTTTTGACAGTTGTCAATCTTGACATTTGTCATTTTTTGACGTCTGTTATTCTTGATATCTGTCACTCTTGACATCTGTCATTCCTGACATCTGTCACTCTTGACATCTGTCATTCTTGACATCTGTCATTTTTTGCCAGCTGTCATTCCTGACCTCTGTCATTTTTGACATCTGTCATTTTTGACATTTGTCATTCTTGACATTTGTCATTTTTTGACATCTGTCATTCTTGACATCTGTCATTTTTTGACAGCTGACATTTTTGACAGCCGTCATTCTTTGACAACTGAATAAAATGTTTATATATCACATTTTCAAATATCTATTATTCTCCATTTTACTCGATCTCCTAAACGGTTAAAAATAGGACATCGCGGTTTTTACCCGTGGATTTAGCACCTCATTTTACATAAAATTAGTCCTATAAGTCTACTCTCATGAGTTGATGAAGGAACAAACGAATAAAATGTTTATATATCATATTATCAAATATCTATTATTCTCCATTATACTCGATCTCCTAAACGGTTAAAGATAGGACATCTCGGTTTTTACCAGTGGATTTAGCACCTCATTTTACATAAAATAAGTCCTATAAGTCTACCCTCCAGAGTTGATCAAGGTACAAACGAATAAAATGTTTATATACCACATTTTCAAATATCTATTATTCTCCATTTTACTCGATCTCCTAAACGGTTAAAGATAGGACATCGCGGTTTTTACCAGTGGATTTAGCTCCTCATTTTACATAAAATAAGTCCTATAAGTCTACTCTCAAGAGTTGATAAAGGTACAAACGAATAAAATGTTTATATATCACATTTTCAAATATCCATTATTCTCCATTTTACTCGATCTCCTAAACGGTTAAAGATAGGACATCGCGGTTTTCACCAGTGGATTTAGCACCTCATTTTACATAAAATATGTCCTTTAAGTCTACTTTCAATGGTTGATAAAGGTACAAACGAATAAAATGTTTATATATCACATTTTCAAATATCCATTATTCTCCATTTTACTCGATCTCCTAAACGGTTAAAGATATCACATCGCGGTTTTCACCAGTGGATTTAGCACCTCATTTTACATAAAATAGGTCCTATAAGTCTACTCTCAAGAGTTGATAAAGGTACAAACGAATAAAATGTTTATATATCACATTTTCAAATATCTATTATTCTCCATTTTACTTCATCTCCTAAACGGTTAAAAATAGGACATCGCGGTTTTTCACCAGTGGATTTAGCACCTCATTTTACATAAAATAAGTCTTATAAGTCTACTGTCAAGAGTTGATAAATGTACAAGCGAATAAAATGTTTATATATCACATTATCAAATATCTATTACTCTCCATTTTACTCGATCTCCTAAACGGTTAAAGATAGGACATCGCGGTTTTTACCAGTGGATTTAGCACCTCATTTTACATTAAATAAGTCCTATAAGTCTACTCTCAAGAGTTGATAAAGGTACAAACGAATAAAATTTTTATATATCACATTTTCAAATATCTATTATTCTCAATTTTACTTGATCTCCTAAACGGTTAAAGATAGGACATCGCGGTTTTTACCAGTGGATTTAGCACCTCATTTTACATAAAATAAGTCCTATAGGTCGACCCTCAAGAGTTGATCAGTGTACAAACGAATAAAATGTTTATATATCACATTTTCAAATATCTATTATTCTCCATTTTACTCGATCTCCTAAACGGTTAAAGATAGGACATCGCGGTTTTGACCAGTGGATTTAGCACCTCATTTTACATAAAATATGTCCTATAAGTCTACTCTCAATGGTTGATAAAGGTACAAACGAATAAAATGTTTATATATCACATTTTCAAATATCCATTATTCTCCATTTTACTCCATCTCCTAAACGGTTAAAAATAGGACATCGCGGTTTTCACCAGTGGATTTAGCACCTCATTTTACATAAAATAAGTCTTATAAGTCTACTGTCAACAGTTGATAAATGTACAAGCGAATAAAATGTTTATATATCACATTATCAAATATCTATTACTCTCCATTTTACTCGATTTCCTAAACGGTTAAAGATAGGACATCGCGGTTTTTACCAGTAGATTTAGCACCTCATTTTACATTAAATAAGTCCTATAAGTCTACTCTCAAGAGTTGATAAAGGTCCAAACGAATAAAATTTTTATATATCACATTTTCAAATATCTATTATTCTCAATTTTACTTGATCTCCTAAACGGTTAAAGATAGGACATCGCGGATTTTACCAGTGGATTTAGCCCCTCATTTTACATAAAATAATTCCTATAAGTCGACTCTCAAAAGTTGATAAAGGTACAAACGAATAAAATGTTTATATATCACATTTTCAAATATCTATTATTCTCCATTTTACTCCATCTCCTAAACGGTTAAAGATAGGACATCGCGGATTTCACCAGTGGATTTAGCACCTCATTTTACATAAAATAATTCCTATAAGTCTACTCTCAAGAGTTGATAAAGGTACAAACGAATAAAATGTTTATATATCACATTTTCAAATATCTATTATTCTCCATTTTACTCCATCTCCTAAACGGTTAAAAATAGGACATCGCAGTTTTCACCAGTGGATTTAGCACCTCATTTTACATAAAATAAGTACTATAAGTCTACTCTCAAGAGTTGATAAAGGTACAAACGAATAAAATGTATATATATCACATTTTCAAATATCTATTATTCTCCATTTTACTCGATCTCCTAAACGGTGAAAGATAGGACATCGGGGTTTTCACCAGTGGATTTAGCACCTCATTTTACATAAAATAAGTCTTATAAGTCTACTCTCAAGAGTTGATAAAGGTACAAACGAATAAAATGTTTATATATCACATTTTCAAATATGTATTATTCTCCATTTTACTCGATCTCCTAAACGGTTAATGATATTACATCCAGGATTTCACCAGTGGATTTAGCACCTCATTTTACATAAAATAGGTCCTATAAGTCTACTTTTAAGAGTTGATAAAGGTACAAACGAATAAAATGTTTATACATCACATTTTCAAATATCTATTATTCTCCATTTTACTCGATCTCCTAAATGGTTAAAGATAGGACATCGAGGTTTTCACCAGTACATTTAGCACCTCATTTTACATAAAGTAGGTCCAATAAGTCTACTCTCAAGAGTTGATAAAGGTAAAAACGAATAAAATGTTTATATATCACATTTTCAAATATCCATTATTCTCCATTTTACTCGATCTCCTAAACGGTTAAACATAGGACATTGCGGTTTTCACCAGTGGATTTAGCACCTCATTTTACATAAAATATGTCCTATAAGTCTACTCTCAATGGTTGATAAAGGAACAAACGAATAAAATGTTTATATATCATACTATCAAATATCTATTATTCTCCATTATTCTTGATCTCCTAAACGGTTAAAGATTGGACATCGCGGATTTCACCAGTGGATTTAGCACCTCATTTTACATAAAATAAGTCTTATAAGTCTACTCTCAAGTGTTGATAAAGGTACAAACGAATAAAATGTTTATATATCACATTATCAAATATCAATTATTCTCCATTTTACTCGATCTCCTAAACGGTTAAAGATAGGACATCGCGGTTTTTACCAGTGGATTTAGCTCCTCATTTTACATAAAATAAGTCCTATAAGTCTACTCTCAAGAGTTGATAAAGGTACAAACGAATAAAATGTTTATATATCACATTTTCAAATATCCATTATTCTCCATTTTACTCGATCTCCTAAACGGTTAAAGATAGGACATCGCGGTTTTCACCAGTGGATTTAGCACCTCATTTTACATAAAATATGTCCTTTAAGTCTACTTTCAATGGTTGATAAAGGTACATACGAATAAAATGTTTATATATCACATTTTCAAATATCCATTATTCTCCATTTTACTCGATCTCCTAAACGGTTAAAGATATCACATCGCGGTTTTCACCAGTGGATTTAGCACCTCATTTTACATAAAATAGGTCCTATAAGTCTACTCTCAAGAATTGATAAAGGTAAAAACGAATAAAATGTTTATATATCACATTTTCAAATATCTATTATTCTCCATTTTACTCGATCTCCTAAACGGTTAAAGATATCACATCGCGGTTTTCACCAGTGGATTTAGCACCTCATTTTACATAAAATAGGTCCTATAAGTCTACTCTCAAGAGTTGATAAAGGTAAAAACGAATAAAATGTTTATATATCACATTTTCAAATATCTATTATTCTCCATTTTACTCGATCTCCTAAACGGTTAAAGATATCACATCGCGGATTTCACCAGTGGATTTAGCACCTCATTTTACATAAAATAGGTCCTATAAGTCTACTCTCAAGAGTTGATAAAGGTAAAAACGAATAAAATGTTTAAATATCACATTTTCAAATATCTATTATTCTCCATTTTACTCGATCTCCTAAACGGTTAAAGATAGGACATCGCGGTATTCACCAGTGGATTTAGCACCTCATTTAACATAAAATAAGTCCTATAAGTCTACCCTCAAGAGTTGATCAAGGTACAAACGAATAAAATGTTTATATATCACATTTTCAATAATCTATTATTCTCCATTTTACTCCATCTCCTAAACGGTTAAAGATAGGACATCGCGGATTTCACCAGTGGATTTAGAACCTCATTTTACATAAAATAAGTCCTATAAGTCTACTCTCAAGAGTTGATAAAGGTACAAACGAATAAAATGTTTATAAATCACATTTTCAAATATCTATTATTCTCCATTTTACTTCATCTCCTAAACGGTTAAAAATAGGACATCGCGGTTTTCACCAGTGGATTTAGCACCTCATTTTACATAAAATAAGTCTTATAAGTCTACTGTCAAGAGTTGATAAATGTACAAGCGAATAAAATGTTTATATATCACATTATCAAATATCTATTACTCTCCATTTTACTCGATCTCCTAAACGGTTAAAGATAGGACATCGCGGTTTTTACCAGTGGATTTAGCACCTCATTTTACATTAAATAAGTCCTATAAGTCTACTCTCAAGAGTTGATAAAGGTACAAACGAATAAAATTTTTATATATCACATTTTCAAATATCTATTATTCTCAATTTTACTTGATCTCCTAAATGGTTAAAGATAGGACATCGCGGTTTTTACCAGTGGATTTAGCACCTCATTTTACATAAAATAAGTCCTATAGGTCTACCCTCAAGAGTTGATCAAGGTACAAACGAATAAAATGTTTATATATCACATTTTCAAATATCTATTATTCTCCATTTTACTCGATCTCCTAAACGGTTAAAGATAGGACATCGCGGTTTTGACCAGTGGATTTAGCACCTCATTTTACATAAAATATGTCCTATAAGTCTACTCTCAATGGTTGATAAAGGTAAAAACAAATAAAATGTTTATATATCACATTTTCAAATACCTATTTTTCTCCATTTTACTCGATCTCCTAAACGGTTCAAGATAGGACATCGCGGTTTTCACCAGTGGATTTAGCACCTCATTTTACATAAAACAGGTCCTATAAGTCTACTCTCAAGAGTTGATAAAGGTACAAACGAATTAAATGTTTATATATCACATTTTTAAATATCTATTTTTCTCCATTTTACTCGATCTCCTAAACGGTTTAAGATAGGACATCGCGGTTTTCACAAGTGGATTTAGCACCTCATTTTACATAAAATAAGTCCTATAAGTCTACTCTTAAGAGTTGATAAAGGTACAAACGAATAAAATGTTTATATATCACATTTTCAAATATCTATTATTCTCCATTTTACTCGATCTCCTAAACGGTTAGAGATAGGACATCGCGGTTTTTACCAGTGGATTTAGCACGTCATTTTACTTAAAATAACTCCTATAAGTCTACTCTCAAGAGTTGATAAAGGTACAAACGAATAAAATGTTTATATATCACATTTTCAAATATCTCATCTCCATTTTACTCGATCTCCTAAAAGGTTAAAAATAGGACATCGCGGTTATCAGTCAATTTAGCATACCATTTTATATAAAATTAGTTATATAACAACTGTCATTTTTAGACATCTGTCATTCTTGACATCTATGATTTTTTGATAGCTGTAATTTTTGACATCTGTCATTTTTTGACAGTTGTCAATCTTGACATTTGTCATTTTTTGACGTCTGTTATTCTTGATATCTGTCACTCTTGACATCTGTCATTCCTGACATCTGTCACTCTTGACATCTGTCATTCTTGACATCTGTCATTTTTTGCCAGCTGTCATTCCTGACCTCTGTCATTTTTGACATCTGTCAATTTTGACATCTGTCATTTTTGACATTTGTCATTCTTGACATTTGTCATTTTTTGACATCTGTCATTCTTGACATCTGTCATTTTTTGACAGCTGACATTTTTGACAGCCGTCATTCTTTGACAACTGAATAAAATGTTTATATATCACATTTTCAAATATCTATTATTCTCCATTTTACTCGATCTCCTAAACGGTTAAAAATAGGACATCGCGGTTTTTACCCGTGGATTTAGCACCTCATTTTACATAAAATTAGTCCTATAAGTCTACTCTCATGAGTTGATGAAGGAACAAACGAATAAAATGTTTATATATCATATTATCAAATATCTATTATTCTCCATTATACTCGATCTCCTAAACGGTTAAAGATAGGACATCTCGGTTTTTACCAGTGGATTTAGCACCTCATTTTACATAAAATAAGTCCTATAAGTCTACCCTCCAGAGTTGATCAAGGTACAAACGAATAAAATGTTTATATACCACATTTTCAAATATCTATTATTCTCCATTTTACTCGATCTCCTAAACGGTTAAAGATAGGACATCGCGGTTTTCATCAGTGGATTAAGCACCCCATTTTACATAAAATAAGTCATATAAGTCTACTCTCAAGAGTTGATAAAGGTAAAAACGAATAAAATGTTTATATATCACATTTTCAAATATGTCTTATTCTCCATTATACTCGATCTCCTAAACGGTTAATGATATTACATCGAGGATTTCACCAGTGGATTTAGCACCTCATTTTACATAAAATAGGTCCTATAAGTCTACTTTTAAGAGTTGATAAAGGTACAAACGAATAAAATGTTTATATATCACATTTTCAAATATCTATTATTCTCCATTTTACTCGATCTCCTAAACGGTTAAAGATAGGACATCGCGGTATTCACCAGTGGATTTAGCACCTCATTTTACATAAAATAGGTCCTATAAGTCTACTATCAAGAGTTGATAAAGGTAAAAACGAATAAAATGTTTAAATATCACATTTTCAAATATCTATTATTCTCCATTTTACTCGATCTCCTAAACGGTTAAAGATAGGACATCGCGGTATTCACCAGTGGATTTAGCACCTCATTTAACATAAAATAAGTCCTATAAGTCTACCCTCAAGAGTTGATCAAGGTACAAACGAATAAAATGTTTATATATCACATTTTCAATAATCTATTATTCTCCATTTTACTCCATCTCCTAAACGGTTAAAGATAGGACATCGCGGATTTCACCAGTGGATTTAGAACCTCATTTTACATAAAATAAGTCCTATAAGTCTACTCTCAAGAGTTGATAAAGGTACAAACGAATAAAATGTTTATATATCACATTTTCAAATATCTATTATTCTCCATTTTACTTCATCTCCTAAACGGTTAAAAATAGGACATCGCGGTTTTCACCAGTGGATTTAGCTCCTCATTTTACATAAAATAAGTCTTATAAGTCTACTGTCAAGAGTTGATAAATGTACAAGCGAATAAAATGTTTATATATCACATTATCAAATATCTATTACTCTCCATTTTACTCGATCTCCTAAACGGTTAAAGATAGGACATCGCGGTTTTTACCAGTGGATTTAGCACCTCATTTTACATTAAATAAGTCCTATAAGTCTACTCTCAAGAGTTGATAAAGGTACAAACGAATAAAATTTTTATATATCACATTTTCAAATATCTATTATTCTCAATTTTACTTGATCTCCTAAACGGTTATAGATAGGACATCGCGGTTTATACCAGTGGATTTAGCACCTCATTTTACATAAAATAAGTCCTATAGGTCTACCCTCAAGAGTTGATCAAGGTACAAACGAATAAAATGTTTATATATCACATTTTCAAATATCTATTATTCTCCATTTTACTCGATCTCCTAAACGGTTAAAGATAGGACATCGCGGTTTTGACCAGTGGATTTAGCACCTCATTTTACATAAAATATGTCCTATAAGTCTACTCTCAATGGTTGATAAAGGTACAAACGAATAAAATGTTTATATATCACATTTTCAAATATCCATTATTCTCCATTTTACTCCATCTCCTAAACGGTTAAAAATAGGACATCGCGGTTTTCACCAGTGGATTTAGCACCTCATTTTACATAAAATAAGTCTTATAAGTCTACTGTCAAGAGTTGATAAATGTACAAGCGAATAAAATGTTTATATATCACATTATCAAATATCTATTACTCTCCATTTTACTCCATCTCCTAAACGGTTAAAGATAGGACATCGCGGATTTCACCAGTGGATTTAGCACCTCATTTTACATAAAATAATTCCTATAAGTCTACTCTCAAGAGTTGATAAAGGTACAAACGAATAAAATTTTTATATATCACATTTTCAAATATCTATTATTCTCAATTTTACTTGATCTCCTAAACGGTTAAAGATAGGACATCGCGGATTTCACCAGTGGATTTAGCCCCTCATTTTACATAAAATAATTCCTATAAGTCGACTCTCAAAAGTTGATAAAGGTACAAACGAATAAAATGTTTATATATCACATTTTCAAATATCTATTATTCTCCATTTTACTCCATCTCCTAAACGGTTAAAGATAGGACATCGCGGATTTCACCAGTGGATTTAGCACCTCATTTTACATAAAATAATTCCTATAAGTCTACTCTCAAGAGTTGATAAAGGTACAAACGAATAAAATGTTTATATATCACATTTTCAAATATCTATTATTCTCCATTTTACTCCATCTCCTAAACGGTTAAAAATAGGACATCGCAGTTTTCACCAGTGGATTTAGCACCTCATTTTACATAAAATAAGTACTATAAGTCTACTCTCAAGAGTTGATAAAGGTACAAACGAATAAAATGTTTATATATCACATTTTCAAATATCTATTATTCTCCATTTTACTCGATCTCCTAAACGGTGAAAGATAGGACATCGGGGTTTTCACCAGTGGATTTAGCACCTCATTTTACATAAAATAAGTCTTATAAGTCTACTCTCAAGAGTTGATAAAGGTACAAACGAATAAAATGTTTATATATCACATTTTCAAATATGTATTATTCTCCATTTTACTCGATCTCCTAAACGGTTAATGATATTACATCCAGGATTTCACCAGTGGATTTAGCACCTCATTTTACATAAAATAGGTCCTATAAGTCTACTTTTAAGAGTTGATAAAGGTACAAACGAATAAAATGTTTATACATCACATTTTCAAATATCTATTATTCTCCATTTTACTCGATCTCCTAAATGGTTAAAGATAGGACATCGAGGTTTTCACCAGTACATTTAGCACCTCATTTTACATAAAGTAGGTCCAATAAGTCTACTCTCAAGAGTTGATAAAGGTAAAAACGAATAAAATGTTTATATATCACATTTTCAAATATCTATTATTCTCCATTTTACTCGATCTCCTAAACGGTTAAACATAGGACATTGCGGTTTTCACCAGTGGATTTAGCACCTCATTTTACATAAAATATGTCCTATAAGTCTACTCTCAATGGTTGATAAAGGAACAAACGAATAAAATGTTTATATATCATACTATCAAATATCTATTATTCTCCATTATTCTTGATCTCCTAAACGGTTAAAGATTGGACATCGCGGATTTCACCAGTGGATTTAGCACCTCATTTTACATAAAATAAGTCTTATAAGTCTACTCTCAAGAGTTGATAAAGGTACAAACGAATAAAATGTTTATATATCACATTATCAAATATCAATTATTCTTCATTTTACTCGATCTCCTAAACGGTTAAAGATAGGACATCGCGGTTTTTACCAGTGGATTTAGCACCTCATTTTACATAAAATAAGTCCTATAAGTCTACTCTCAAGAGTTGATAAAGGTACAAACGAATAAAATGTTTATATATCACATTTTCAAATATCCATTATTCTCCATTTTACTCGATCTCCTAAACGGTTAAAGATAGGACATCGCGGTTTTCACCAGTGGATTTAGCACCTCATTTTACATAAAATATGTCCTTTAAGTCTACTTTCAATGGTTGATAAAGGTACAAACGGATAAAATGTTTATATATCACATTTTCAAATATCCATTATTCTCCATTTTACTCGATCTCCTAAACGGTTGAAGATATCACATCGCGGTTTTCACCAGTGGATTTAGCACCTCATTTTACATAAAATAAGTCCTATAGGTCTACCCTCAAGAGTTGATCAAGGTACAAACGAATAAAATGTTTATATATCACATTTTCAAATATCTATTATTCTCCATTTTACTCGATCTCCTAAACGGTTAGAGATAGGACATCGCGGTTTTTACCAGTGGATTTAGCACGTCATTTTACTTAAAATAACTCCTATAAGTCTACTCTCAAGAGTTGATAAAGGTACAAACGAATAAAATGTTTATATATCACATTTTCAAATATCTCATCTCCATTTTACTCGATCTCCTAAAAGGTTAAAAATAGGACATCGCGGTTATCAGTCAATTTAGCATACCATTTTATATAAAATTAGTTATATAACAACTGTCATTTTTAGACATCTGTCATTCTTGACATCTATGATTTTTTGATAGCTGTAATTTTTGACATCTGTCATTTTTTGACAGTTGTCAATCTTGACATTTGTCATTTTTTGACGTCTGTTATTCTTGATATCTGTCACTCTTGACATCTGTCATTCCTGACATCTGTCACTCTTGACATCTGTCATTCTTGACATCTGTCATTTTTTGCCAGCTGTCATTCCTGACCTCTGTCATTTTTGACATCTGTCAATTTTGACATCTGTCATTTTTGACATTTGTCATTCTTGACATTTGTCATTTTTTGACATCTGTCATTCTTGACATCTGTCATTTTTTGACAGCTGACATTTTTGACAGCCGTCATTCTTTGACAACTGAATAAAATGTTTATATATCACATTTTCAAATATCTATTATTCTCCATTTTACTCGATCTCCTAAACGGTTAAAAATAGGACATCGCGGTTTTTACCCGTGGATTTAGCACCTCATTTTACATAAAATTAGTCCTATAAGTCTACTCTCATGAGTTGATGAAGGAACAAACGAATAAAATGTTTATATATCATATTATCAAATATCTATTATTCTCCATTATACTCGATCTCCTAAACGGTTAAAGATAGGACATCTCGGTTTTTACCAGTGGATTTAGCACCTCATTTTACATAAAATAAGTCCTATAAGTCTACCCCCCAGAGTTGATCAAGGTACAAACGAATAAAATGTTTATATACCACATTTTCAAATATCTATTATTCTCCATTTTACTCGATCTCCTAAACGGTTAAAGATAGGACATCGCGGTTTTCATCAGTGGATTAAGCACCCCATTTTACATAAAATAAGTCATATAAGTCTACTCTCAAGAGTTGATAAAGGTAAAAACGAATAAAATGTTTATATATCACATTTTCAAATATGTCTTATTCTCCATTATACTCGATCTCCTAAACGGTTAATGATATTACATCGAGGATTTCACCAGTGGATTTAGCACCTCATTTTACATAAAATAGGTCCTATAAGTCTACTTTTAAGAGTTGATAAAGGTACAAACGAATAAAATGTTTATATATCACATTTTCAAATATCTATTATTCTCCATTTTACTCGATCTCCTAAACGGTTAAAGATAGGACATCGCGGTATTCACCAGTGGATTTAGCACCTCATTTTACATAAAATAGGTCCTATAAGTCTACTATCAAGAGTTGATAAAGGTAAAAACGAATAAAATGTTTAAATATCACATTTTCAAATATCTATTATTCTCCATTTTACTCGATCTCCTAAACGGTTAAAGATAGGACATCGCGGTATTCACCAGTGGATTTAGCACCTCATTTAACATAAAATAAGTCCTATAAGTCTACCCTCAAGAGTTGATCAAGGTACAAACGAATAAAATGTTTATATATCACATTTTCAATAATCTATTATTCTCCATTTTACTCCATCTCCTAAACGGTTAAAGATAGGACATCGCGGATTTCACCAGTGGATTTAGAACCTCATTTTACATAAAATAAGTCCTATAAGTCTACTCTCAAGAGTTGATAAAGGTACAAACGAATAAAATGTTTATATATCACATTTTCAAATATCTATTATTCTCCATTTTACTTCATCTCCTAAACGGTTAAAAATAGGACATCGCGGTTTTCACCAGTGGATTTAGCACCTCATTTTACATAAAATAAGTCTTATAAGTCTACTGTCAAGAGTTGATAAATGTACAAGCGAATAAAATGTTTATATATCACATTATCAAATATCTATTACTCTCCATTTTACTCGATCTCCTAAACGGTTAAAGATAGGACATCGCGGTTTTTACCAGTGGATTTAGCACCTCATTTTACATTAAATAAGTCCTATAAGTCTACTCTCAAGAGTTGATAAAGGTACAAACGAATAAAATTTTTATATATCACATTTTCAAATATCTATTATTCTCAATTTTACTTGATCTCCTAAACGGTTAAAGATAGGACATCGCGGTTTATACCAGTGGATTTAGCACCTCATTTTACATAAAATAAGTCCTATAGGTCTACCCTCAAGAGTTGATCAAGGTACAAACGAATAAAATGTTTATATATCACATTTTCAAATATCTATTATTCTCCATTTTACTCGATCTCCTAAACGGTTAAAGATAGGACATCGCGGTTTTGACCAGTGGATTTAGCACCTCATTTTACATAAAATATGTCCTATAAGTCTACTCTCAATGGTTGATAAAGGTACAAACGAATAAAATGTTTATATATCACATTTTCAAATATCCATTATTCTCCATTTTACTCCATCTCCTAAACGGTTAAAAATAGGACATCGCGGTTTTCACCAGTGGATTTAGCACCTCATTTTACATAAAATAAGTCTTATAAGTCTACTGTCAAGAGTTGATAAATGTACAAGCGAATAAAATGTTTATATATCACATTATCAAATATCTATTACTCTCCATTTTACTCCATCTCCTAAACGGTTAAAGATAGGACATCGCGGATTTCACCAGTGGATTTAGCACCTCATTTTACATAAAATAATTCCTATAAGTCTACTCTCAAGAGTTGATAAAGGTACAAACGAATAAAATTTTTATATATCACATTTTCAAATATCTATTATTCTCAATTTTACTTGATCTCCTAAACGGTTAAAGATAGGACATCGCGGATTTCACCAGTGGATTTAGCCCCTCATTTTACATAAAATAATTCCTATAAGTCGACTCTCAAAAGTTGATAAAGGTACAAACGAATAAAATGTTTATATATCACATTTTCAAATATCTATTATTCTCCATTTTACTCCATCTCCTAAACGGTTAAAGATAGGACATCGCGGATTTCACCAGTGGATTTAGCACCTCATTTTACATAAAATAATTCCTATAAGTCTACTCTCAAGAGTTGATAAAGGTACAAACGAATAAAATGTTTATATATCACATTTTCAAATATCTATTATTCTCCATTTTACTCCATCTCCTAAACGGTTAAAAATAGGACATCGCAGTTTTCACCAGTGGATTTAGCACCTCATTTTACATAAAATAAGTACTATAAGTCTACTCTCAAGAGTTGATAAAGGTACAAACGAATAAAATGTTTATATATCACATTTTCAAATATCTATTATTCTCCATTTTACTCGATCTCCTAAACGGTGAAAGATAGGACATCGGGGTTTTCACCAGTGGATTTAGCACCTCATTTTACATAAAATAAGTCTTATAAGTCTACTCTCAAGAGTTGATAAAGGTACAAACGAATAAAATGTTTATATATCACATTTTCAAATATGTATTATTCTCCATTTTACTCGATCTCCTAAACGGTTAATGATATTACATCCAGGATTTCACCAGTGGAATTAGCACCTCATTTTACATAAAATAGGTCCTATAAGTCTACTTTTAAGAGTTGATAAAAATACAAACGAATAAAATGTTTATACATCACATTTTCAAATATCTATTATTCTCCATTTTACTCGATCTCCTAAATGGTTAAAGATAGGACATCGAGGTTTTCACCAGTACATTTAGCACCTCATTTTACATAAAGTAGGTCCAATAAGTCTACTCTCAAGAGTTGATAAAGGTAAAAACGAATAAAATGTTTATATATCACATTTTCAAATATCTATTATTCTCCATTTTACTCGATCTCCTAAACGGTTAAACATAGGACATTGCGGTTTTCACCAGTGGATTTAGCACCTCATTTTACATAAAATATGTCCTATAAGTCTACTCTCAATGGTTGATAAAGGAACAAACGAATAAAATGTTTATATATCATACTATCAAATATCTATTATTCTCCATTATTCTTGATCTCCTAAACGGTTAAAGATTGGACATCGCGGATTTCACCAGTGGATTTAGCACCTCATTTTACATAAAATAAGTCTTATAAGTCTACTCTCAAGAGTTGATAAAGGTACAAACGAATAAAATGTTTATATATCACATTATCAAATATCAATTATTCTTCATTTTACTCGATCTCCTAAACGGTTAAAGATAGGACATCGCGGTTTTTACCAGTGGATTTAGCACCTCATTTTACATAAAATAAGTCCTATAAGTCTACTCTCAAGAGTTGATAAAGGTACAAACGAATAAAATGTTTATATATCACATTTTCAAATATCCATTATTCTCCATTTTACTCGATCTCCTAAACGGTTAAAGATAGGACATCGCGGTTTTCACCAGTGGATTTAGCACCTCATTTTACATAAAATATGTCCTTTAAGTCTACTTTCAATGGTTGATAAAGGTACAAACGGATAAAATGTTTATATATCACATTTTCAAATATCCATTATTCTCCATTTTACTCGATCTCCTAAACGGTTGAAGATATCACATCGCGGTTTTCACCAGTGGATTTAGCACCTCATTTTACATAAAATAAGTCCTATAAGTCTACTCTCAAGAGTTGATAAAGGTAAAAACGAATAAAATGTTTATATATCACATTATCAAATATCTATTATTCTCCATTTTACTCGATCTCCTAAACGGTTAAAGATATCTCATCGCGGTTTTCACCAGTGGATTTAGCACCTCATTTTACATAAAATAGGTCCTATAAGTCTACTCTCAAGAGTTGATAAAGGTACAAACGAATAAAATATTTATATATCACATTTTCAAATATCTATTATTCTCCATTTTACTCCATTTCCTAAACGGTTAAAAATAGGACATCGCGGTTTTCATCAGTGGATTAAGCACCCCATTTTACATAAAATAAGTCCTATAAGTCTACTCTCAAGAGTTGATAAAGGTAAAAACGAATAAAATGTTTATATATCACATTTTCAAATACCTCTTTTTCTCCATTTTACTCGATCTCCTAAACGGTTCAAGATAGGACATCGCGGTTTTCACCAGTGGATTTAGCACCTCATTTTACATAAAATAGGTCCTATAAGTCTACTCTCAAGAGTTGATAAAGGTACAAACGAATAAAATGTTTATATATCACATTTTTAAATATCTATTTTTCTCCATTTTACTCGATCTCCTAAACGGTTAGAGATAGGACATCGCGGTTTTTACCAGTGGATTTAGCACGTCATTTTACTTAAAATAACTCCTATAAGTCTACTCTCAAGAGTTGATAAAGGTACAAACGAATAAAACGTTTATATATCACATTTTCAAATATCTCTTCTCCATTTTACTCGATCTCCTAAACGGTTAAAGATAGGACATCGCGGTTTTCATCAGTGGATTAAGCACCCCATTTTACATAAAATAGGTCCTATAAGTCTACTCTCAAGAGTTGATAAAGGTACAAACGAATAAAATGTTTAAATATCACATTTTCAAATATCTATTATTCTCCATTTTACTCGATCTCCTAAACGGTTAAAGATAGGACATCGCGGTATTCACCAGTGGATTTAGCACCTCATTTAACATAAAATAAGTCCTATAAGTCTACTCTCAAGAGTTGATAAAGGTACAAACGAATAAAATTTTTATATATCACATTATCAAATATCTATTATTCTCCATTTTACTCGATCTCCTAAATGGTTAAAGATAGGACATCGCGGTTTTCACAAGCGGATTTAGCACCTCATTTTACATAAAATAGGTCCTATAAGTCTACTCTCAAGAGTTGATAAAGGTAAAAACGATAAAAATGTTTATATATCACATTTTCTAATATCTATTATTCTCCATTTTACTCGATCTCCTAAACTCATAAAATGTTAATATATCACATTTTCAAATATCTATTATTCTCCATTTTACTCGATCTCCTAAACGGTTAAAGATAGGACATCGCGGATTTTACCAAAGGATATAGCACCTCATTTTACATAAAATAGGTCCTATAAGTCTACTCTCAAGAGTTGATAAAGGTAAAAACGAATAAAATGTTTATATATCACATTTTCAAATACCTATTTTTCTCCATTTTACTCGATCTCCTAAACGGTTCAAGATAGGACATCGCGGTTTTCACCAGTGGATTTAGCACCTCATTTTACATAAAATAGGTCCTATAAGTCTACTCTCAAGAGTTGATAAAGGTACAAACGAATAAAATGTTTATATATCACATTTTTAAATATCTATTTTTCTCCATTTTACTCGATCTCCTAAACGGTTAAAAATAGGACATCGCGGTTTTCACCAGTGGATTTAGCACCTCATTTTACATAAAATAAGTCTTATAAGTCTACTGTCAAGAGTTGATAAATGTACAAGCGAATAAAATGTTTATATATCACATTATCAAATATCTATTACTCTCCATTTTACTCCATCTCCTAAACGGTAAAAGATAGGACATCGCGGATTTCACCAGTGGATTTAGCACCTCATTTTACATAAAATAATTCCTATAAGTCTACTCTCAAGAGTTGATAAAGGTACAAACGAATAAAATTTTTATATATCACATTTTCAAATATCTATTATTCTCAATTTTACTTGATCTCCTAAACGGTTAAAGATAGGACATCGCGGATTTCACCAGTGGATTTAGCCCCTCATTTTACATAAAATAATTCCTATAAGTCGACTCTCAAAAGTTGATAAAGGTACAAACGAATAAAATGTTTATATATCACATTTTCAAATATCTATTATTCTCCATTTTACTCCATCTCCTAAACGGTTAAAGATAGGACATCGCGGATTTCACCAGTGGATTTAGCACCTCAATTTACATAAAATAATTCCTATAAGTCTACTCTCAAGAGTTGATAAAGGTACAAACGAATAAAATGTTTATATATCACATTTTCAAATATCTATTATTCTCCATTTTACTCCATCTCCTAAACGGTTAAAAATAGGACATCGCAGTTTTCACCAGTGGATTTAGCACCTCATTTTACATAAAATAAGTACTATAAGTCTACTATCAAGAGTTGATAAAGGTACAAACGAATAAAATGTTTATATATCACATTTTCAAATATCTATTATTCTCCATTTTACTCGATCTCCTAAACGGTGAAAGATAGGACATCGGGGTTTTCACCAGTGGATTTAGCACCTCATTTTACATAAAATAAGTCTTATAAGTCTACTCTCAAGAGTTGATAAAGGTACAAACGAATAAAATGTTTATATATCACATTTTCAAATATGTATTATTCTCCATTTTACTCGATCTCCTAAACGGTTAATGATATTACATCCAGGATTTCACCAGTGGATTTAGCACCTCATTTTACATAAAATAGGTCCTATAAGTCTACTTTTAAGAGTTGATAAAGGTACAAACGAATAAAATGTTTATACATCACATTTTCAAATATCTATTATTCTCCATTTTACTCGATCTCCTAAATGGTTAAAGATAGGACATCGAGGTTTTCACCAGTACATTTAGCACCTCATTTTACATAAAGTAGGTCCAATAAGTCTACTCTCAAGAGTTGATAAAGGTAAAAACGAATAAAATGTTTATATATCACATTTTCAAATATCTATTATTCTCCATTTTACTCGATCTCCTAAACGGTTAAACATAGGACATTGCGGTTTTCACCAGTGGATTTAGCACCTCATTTTACATAAAATATGTCCTATAAGTCTACTCTCAATGGTTGATAAAGGAACAAACGAATAAAATGTTTATATATCATACTATCAAATATCTATTATTCTCCATTATTCTTGATCTCCTAAACGGTTAAAGATTGGACATCGCGGATTTCACCAGTGGATTTAGCACCTCATTTTACATAAAATAAGTCTTATAAGTCTACTCTCAAGAGTTGATAAAGGTACAAACGAATAAAATGTTTATATATCACATTATCAAATATCAATTATTCTCCATTTTACTCGATCTCCTAAACGGTTAAAGATAGGACATCGCGGTTTTTACCAGTGGATTTAGCACCTCATTTTACATAAAATAAGTCCTATAAGTCTACTCTCAAGAGTTGATAAAGGTACAAACGAATAAAATGTTTATATATCACATTTTCAAATATCCATTATTCTCCATTTTACTCGATCTCCTAAACGGTTAAAGATAGGACATCGCGGTTTTCACCAGTGGATTTAGCACCTCATTTTACATAAAATATGTCCTTTAAGTCTACTTTCAATGGTTGATAAAGGTACAAACGAATAAAATGTTTATATATCACATTTTCAAATATCCATTATTCTCCATTTTACTCGATCTCCTAAACGGTTAAAGATATCACATCGCGGTTTTCACCAGTGGATTTAGCACCTCATTTTACATAAAATAAGTCCTATAAGTCTACTCTCAAGAGTTGATAAAGGTAAAAACGAATAAAATGTTTATATATCACATTATCAAATATCTATTATTCTCCATTTTACTCGATCTCCTAAACGGTTAAAGATATCTCATCGCGGTTTTCACCAGTGGATTTAGCACCTCATTTTACATAAAATAGGTCCTATAAGTCTACTCTCAAGAGTTGATAAAGGTACAAACGAATAAAATATTTATATATCACATTTTCAAATATCTATTATTCTCCATTTTACTCCATCTCCTAAACGGTTAAAAATAGGACATCGCGGTTTTCATCTGTGGATTAAGCACCCCATTTTACATAAAATAAGTCCTATAAGTCTACTCTCAAGAGTTGATAAAGGTAAAAACGAATAAAATGTTTATATATCACATTTTCAAATACCTATTTTTCTCCATTTTACTCGATCTCCTAAACGGTTCAAGATAGGACATCGCGGTTTTCACCAGTGGATTTAGCACCTCATTTTACATAAAATAGGTCCTATAAGTCTACTCTCAAGAGTTGATAAAGGTACAAACGAATAAAATGTTTATATATCACATTTTTAAATATCTATTTTTCTCCATTTTACTCGATCTCCTAAACGGTTAGAGATAGGACATCGCGGTTTTTACCAGTGGATTTAGCACGTCATTTTACTTAAAATAACTCCTATAAGTCTACTCTCAAGAGTTGATAAAGGTACAAACGAATAAAACGTTTATATATCACATTTTCAAATATCTCTTCTCCATTTTACTCGATCTCCTAAAAGGTTATAAATAGGACATCGCGGTTTTTACCCGTGGATTTAGCACCTCATTTTACATAAAATTAGTCCTATAAGTCTACTCTCATGAGTTGATGAAGGAACAAACGAATAAAATGTTTATATATCATATTATCAAATATCTATTATTCTCCATTATACTCGATCTCCTAAACGGTTAAAGATAGGACATCTCGGTTTTTACCAGTGGATTTAGCACCTCATTTTACATAAAATAAGTCCTATAAGTCTACCCTCCAGAGTTGATCAAGGTACAAACGAATAAAATGTTTATATACCACATTTTCAAATATCTATTATTCTCCATTTTACTCGATCTCCTAAACGGTTAAAGATAGGACATCGCGGTTTTCATCAGTGGATTAAGCACCCCATTTTACATAAAATAGGTCCTATAAGTCTACTCTCAAGAGTTGATAAAGGTACAAACGAATAAAATGTTTAAATATCACATTTTCAAATATCTATTATTCTCCATTTTACTCGATCTCCTAAACGGTTAAAGATAGGACATCGCGGTATTCACCAGTGGATTTAGCACCTCATTTAACATAAAATAAGTCCTATAAGTCTACTCTCAAGAGTTGATAAAGGTACAAACGAATAAAATTTTTATATATCACATTATCAAATATCTATTATTCTCCATTTTACTCGATCTCCTAAATGGTTAAAGATAGGACATCGCGGTTTTCACAAGCGGATTTAGCACCTCATTTTACATAAAATAGGTCCTATAAGTCTACTCTCAAGAGTTGATAAAGGTAAAAACGATAAAAATGTTTATATATCACATTCTCTAATATCTATTATTCTCCATTTTACTCGATCTCCTAAACTCATAAAATGTTAATATATCACATTTTCAAATATCTATTATTCTCCATTTTACTCGATCTCCTAAACGGTTAAAGATAGGACATCGCGGATTTTACCAAAGGATATAGCACCTCATTTTACATAAAATAGGTCCTATAAGTCTACTCTCAAGAGTTGATAAAGGTAAAAACGAATAAAATGTTTATATATCACATTTTCAAATATCTATTATTCTCCATTTTACTCGATCTCCTAAACGGTTAGAGATAGGACATCGCGGTTTTTACCAGTGGATTTAGCACGTCATTTTACTTAAAATAACTCCTATAAGTCTACTCTCAAGAGTTGATAAAGGTACAAACGAATAAATCGTTTATATATCACATTTTCAAATATCTACTATTCTCCATGTTACTCGCTCTCCTAAACGGTTAAAGATAGGACATCGCAATTTTCACCAGTGGATTTAGCACCTCATTTTACATAAAATAAGTCCTATAAGTCTACTCTCAAGAGTTGATAAAGGAACAAACGAATAAAATGTTTATATATCACATTTTCAAATATCTCATCTCCATTTTACTCGATCTCCTAAAAGGTTAAAAATAGGACATCGCGGTTATCAGTCAATTTAGCATACCATTTTATATAAAATTAGTTATATAACAACTGTCATTTTTAGACATCTGTCATTCTTGACATCTATGATTTTTTGATAGCTGTAATTTTTGACATCTGTCATTTTTTGACAGTTGTCAATCTTGACATTTGTCATTTTTTGACGTCTGTTATTCTTGATATCTGTCACTCTTGACATCTGTCATTCCTGAAATCTGTCACTCTTGACATCTGTCATTCTTGACATCTGTCATTTTTTGCCAGCTGTCATTCCTGACCTCTGTCATTTTTGACATCTGTCAATTTTGACATCTGTCATTTTTGACATTTGTCATTCTTGACATTTGTCATTTTTTGACATCTGTCATTCTTGACATCTGTCATTTTTTGACAGCTGACATTTTTGACAGCCGTCATTCTTTGACAACTGAATAAAATGTTTATATATCACATTTTCAAATATCTATTATTCTCCATTTTACTCGATCTCCTAAACGGTTAAAAATAGGACATCGCGGTTTTTACCCGTGGATTTAGCACCTCATTTTACATAAAATTAGTCCTATAAGTCTACTCTCATGAGTTGATGAAGGAACAAACGAATAAAATGTTTATATATCATATTATCAAATATCTATTATGCTCCATTATACTCGATCTCCTAAACGGTTAAAGAAAGGACATCTCGGTTTTTACCAGTGGATTTAGCACCTCATTTTACATAAAATAAGTCCTATAAGTCTACCCTCCAGAGTTGATCAAGGTACAAACGAATAAAATGTTTATATACCACATTTTCAAATATCTATTATTCTCCATTTTACTCGATCTCCTAAACGGTTAAAGATAGGACATCGCGGTATTCACCAGTGGATTTAGCACCTCATTTTACATAAAATAGGTCCTATAAGTCTACTCTCAAGAGTTGATAAAGGTAAAAACGAATAAAATGTTTATATATCACATTTTCAAATATCTATTTTTCTCCATTTTACTCGATCTCCTAAATGGTTTAAGATAGGACATCGCGGTTTTCACCAGTGGATTTAGCACCTCATTTTACATAAAATAGGTCCTATAAGTCTACTCTCAAGAGTTGATAAAGGTACAAACGAATAAAATGTTTAAATATCACATTTTCAAATATCTATTATTCTCCATTTTACTCGATCTCCTAAACGGTTAAAGATAGGACATCGCGGTATTCACCAGTGGATTTAGCACCTCATTTAACATAAAATAAGTCCTATAAGTCTACCCTCAAGAGTTGATCAAGGTACAAAGGAATAAAATGTTTATATATCACATTTTCAATAATCTATTATTCTCCATTTTACTCCATCTCCTAAACGGTTAAAGATAGGACATCGCGGATTTCACCAGTGGATTTAGAACCTCATTTTACATAAAATAAGTCCTATAAGTCTACTCTCAAGAGTTGATAAAGGTACAAACGAATAAAATGTTTATATATCACATTTTCAAATATCTATTATTCTCCATTTTACTTCATCTCCTAAACGGTTAAAAATAGGACATCGCGGTTTTCACCAGTGGATTTAGCACCTCATTTTACATAAAATAAGTCTTATAAGTCTACTGTCAAGAGTTGATAAATGTACAAGCGAATAAAATGTTTATATATCACATTATCAAATATCTATTACTCTCCATTTTACTCGATCTCCTAAACGGTTAAAGATAGGACATCGCGGTTTTTACCAGTGGATTTAGCACCTCATTTTACATTAAATAAGTCCTATAAGTCTACTCTCAAGAGTTGATAAAGGTACAAACGAATAAAATTTTTATATATCACATTTTCAAATATCTATTATTCTCAATTTTACTTGATCTCCTAAACGGTTAAAGATAGGACATCGCGGTTTTTACCAGTGGATTTAGCACCTCATTTTACATAAAATAAGTCCTATAGGTCTACCCTCAAGAGTTGATCAAGGTACAAACGAATAAAATGTTAATATATCACATTTTCAAATATCTATTATTCTCCATTTTACTCGATCTCCTAAACGGTTAAAGATAGGACATCGCGGTTTTGACCAGTGGATTTAGCACCTCATTTTACATAAAATATGTCCTATAAGTCTACTCTCAATGGTTGATAAAGGTACAAACGAATAAAATGTTTATATATCACATTTTCAAATATCCATTATTCTCCATTTTACTCCATCTCCTAAACGGTTAAAAATAGGACATCGCGGTTTTCACCAGTGGATTTAGCACCTCATTTTACATAAAATAAGTCTTATAAGTCTACTGTCAAGAGTTGATAAATGTACAAGCGAATAAAATGTTTATATATCACATTATCAAATATCTATTACTCTCCATTTTACTCGATTTCCTAAACGGTTAAAAATAGGACATCGCGGTTTTTACCAGTAGATTTAGCACCTCATTTTACATTAAATAAGTCCTATAAGTCTACTCTCAAGAGTTGATAAAGGTACAAACGAATAAAATTTTTATATATCACATTTTCAAATATCTATTATTCTCAATTTTACTTGATCTCCTAAACGGTTAAAGATAGGACATCGCGGATTTCACCAGTGGATTTAGCCCCTCATTTTACATAAAATAATTCCTATAAGTCTACTCTCAAAAGTTGATAAAGGTACAAACGAATAAAATGTTTATATATCACATTTTCAAATATCTATTATTCTCCATTTTACTCCATCTCCTAAACGGTTAAAGATAGGACATCGCGGATTTCACCAGTGGATTTAGCACCTCATTTTACATAAAATAATTCCTATAAGTCTACTCTCAAGAGTTGATAAAGGTACAAACGAATAAAATGTTTATATATCACATTTTCAAATATCTATTATTCTCCATTTTACTCCATCTCCTAAACGGTTAAAAATAGGACATCGCAGTTTTCACCAGTGGATTTAGCACCTCATTTTACATAAAATAAGTACTATAAGTCTACTCTCAAGAGTTGATAAAGGTACAAACGAATAAAATGTTTATATATCACATTTTCAAATATCTATTATTCTCCATTTTACTCGATCTCCTAAACGGTGAAAGATAGGACATCGGGGTTTTCACCAGTGGATTTAGCACCTCATTTTACATAAAATAGGTCCTATAAGTCTACTTTTAAGAGTTGATAAAGGTACAAACGAATAAAATGTTTATATATCACATTTTCAAATATCTATTATTCTCCATTTTACTCGATCTCCTAAATGGTTAAAGATAGGACATCGAGGTTTTCACCAGTACATTTAGCACCTCATTTTACATAAAGTAGGTCCAATAAGTCTACTCTCAAGAGTTGATAAAGGTAAAAACGAATAAAATGTTTATATATCACATTTTCAAATATCCATTATTCTCCATTTTACTCGATCTCCTAAACGGTTAAAGATAGGACATCGCGGTTTTCACCAGTGGATTTAGCACCTCATTTTACATAAAATAGGTCCTATAAGTCTACTCTCAATGGTTGATAAAGGAACAAACGAATAAAATGTTTATATATCATACTATCAAATATCTATTATTCTCCATTATTCTTGATCTCCTAAACGGTTAAAGATTGGACATCGCGGATTTCACCAGTGGATTTAGCACCTCATTTTACATAAAATAAGTCTTATAAGTCTACTCTCAAGAGTTGATAAAGGTACAAACGAATAAAATGTTTATATATCACATTATCAAATATCAATTATTCTCCATTTTACTCGATCTCCTAAACGGTTAAAGATAGGACATCGCGGTTTTTACCAGTGGATTTAGCACCTCATTTTACATAAAATAAGTCCTATAAGTCTACTCTCAAGAGTTGATAAAGGTACAAACGAATAAAATGTTTATATATCACATTTTCAAATATCCATTATTCTCCATTTTACTCGATCTCCTAAACGGTTAAAGATAGGACATCGCGGTTTTCACCAGTGGATTTAGCACCTCATTTTACATAAAATATGTCCTTTAAGTCTACTTTCAATGGTTGATAAAGGTACAAACGAATAAAATGTTTATATATCACATTTTCAAATATCCATTATTCTCCATTTTACTCGATCTCCTAAACGGTTAAAGATATCACATCGCGGTTTTCACCAGTGGATTTAGCACCTCATTTTACATAAAATAGGTCCTATAAGTCTACTCTCAAGAATTGATAAAGGTAAAAACGAATAAAATGTTTATATATCACATTTTCAAATATCTATTATTCTCCATTTTACTCGATCTCCTAAACGGTTAAAGATATCACATCGCGGTTTTGACCAGTGGATTTAGCACCTCATTTTACATAAAATAAGTCCTATAAGTCTACTCTCAAGAGTTGATAAAGGTACAAACGAATAAAATGTTTATATATCACATTTTCAAATTTCTATTATTCTCCATTTTACTCCATCTCATAAACGGTTAAAAATAGGACATCGCGGTTTTCACCAGTGGATTAAGCACCTCATTTTACATAAAATAGGTCCTATAAGTCTACTCTCAAGGGTTGATAAAGGTACAAACGAATAAAATGTTTATATATCACATTTTTAAATATCTATTTTTCTCCATTTTACTCGATCTCCTAAACGGTTTAAGATAGGACATCGCGGTTTTCACAAGTGGATTTAGCACCTCATTTTACATAAAATAAGTCCTATAAGTCTTTTCTTAAGAGTTGATAAATGTACAAGCGAATAAAATGTTTATATATCACATTATCAAATATTTATTACTCTCCATTTTACTCGATCTCCTAAACGGTTAAAGATAGGACATCGCGGTTTTTACCAGTGGATTTAGCACCTCATTTTACATTAAATAAGTCCTATAAGTCTACTCTCAAGAGTTGATAAAGGTACAAACGAATAAAATTTTTATATATCACATTTTCAAATATCTATTATTCTCAATTTTACTTGATCTCCTAAACGGTTAAAGATAGGACATCGCGGTTTTTACCAGTGGATTTAGCACCTCATTTTACATAAAATAAGTCCTATAGGTCTACCCTCAAGAGTTGATCAAGGTACAAACGAATAAAATGTTAATATATCACATTTTCAAATATCTATTATTTTCCATTTTACTCGATCTCCTAAACGGTTAAAGATAGGACATCGCGGTTTTGACCAGTGGATTTAGCACCTCATTTTACATAAAATATGTCCTATAAGTCTACTCTCAATGGTTGATAAAGGTACAAACGAATAAAATGTTTATATATCACATTTTCAAATATCCATTATTCTCCATTTTACTCCATCTCCTAAACGGTTAAAAATAGGACATCGCGGTTTTCACCAGTGGATTTAGCACCTCATTTTACATAAAATAAGTCTTATAAGTCTACTGTCAAGAGTTGATAAATGTACAAGCGAATAAAATGTTTATATATCACATTATCAAATATCTATTACTCTCCATTTTACTCGATTTCCTAAACGGTTAAAAATAGGACATCGCGGTTTTTACCAGTAGATTTAGCACCTCATTTTACATTAAATAAGTCCTATAAGTCTACTCTCAAGAGTTGATAAAGGTACAAACGAATAAAATTTTTATATATCACATTTTCAAATATCTATTATTCTCAATTTTACTTGATCTCCTAAACGGTTAAAGATAGGACATCGCGGATTTCACCAGTGGATTTAGCCCCTCATTTTACATAAAATAATTCCTATAAGTCTACTCTCAAAAGTTGATAAAGGTACAAACGAATAAAATGTTTATATATCACATTTTCAAATATCTATTATTCTCCATTTTACTCCATCTCCTAAACGGTTAAAGATAGGACATCGCGGATTTCACCAGTGGATTTAGCACCTCATTTTACATAAAATAATTCCTATAAGTCTACTCTCAAGAGTTGATAAAGGTACAAACGAATAAAATGTTTATATATCACATTTTCAAATATCTATTATTCTCCATTTTACTCCATCTCCTAAACGGTTAAAAATAGGACATCGCAGTTTTCACCAGTGGATTTAGCACCTCATTTTACATAAAATAAGTACTATAAGTCTACTCTCAAGAGTTGATAAAGGTACAAACGAATAAAATGTTTATATATCACATTTTCAAATATCTATTATTCTCCATTTTACTCGATCTCCTAAACGGTGAAAGATAGGACATCGGGGTTTTCACCAGTGGATTTAGCACCTCATTTTACATAAAATAAGTCTTATAAGTCTACTCTCAAGAGTTGATAAAGGTACAAACCAATAAAATGTTTATATATCACATTTTCAAATATGTATTATTCTCCATTTTACTCGATCTCCTAAATGGTTAAAGATAGGACATCGAGGTTTTCACCAGTACATTTAGCACCTCATTTTACATAAAGTAGGTCCAATAAGTCTACTCTCAAGAGTTGATAAAGGTAAAAACGAATAAAATGTTTATATATCACATTTTCAAATATCCATTATTCTCCATTTTACTCGATCTCCTAAACGGTTAAAGATAGGACATCGCGGTTTTCACCAGTGGATTTAGCACCTCATTTTACATAAAATAGGTCCTATAAGTCTACTCTCAATGGTTGATAAAGGAACAAACGAATAAAATGTTTATATATCATACTATCAAATATCTATTATTCTCCATTATTCTTGATCTCCTAAACGGTTAAAGATTGGACATCGCGGATTTCACCAGTGGATTTAGCACCTCATTTTACATAAAATAAGTCTTATAAGTCTACTCTCAAGAGTTGATAAAGGTACAAACGAATAAAATGTTTATATATCACATTATCAAATATCAATTATTCTCCATTTTACTCGATCTCCTAAACGGTTAAAGATAGGACATCGCGGTTTTTACCAGTGGATTTAGCACCTCATTTTACATAAAATAAGTCCTATAAGTCTACTCTCAAGAGTTGATAAAGGTACAAACGAATAAAATGTTTATATATCACATTTTCAAATATCCATTATTCTCCATTTTACTCGATCTCCTAAACGGTTAAAGATAGGACATCGCGGTTTTCACCAGTGGATTTAGCACCTCATTTTACATAAAATATGTCCTTTAAGTCTACTTTCAATGGTTGATAAAGGTACAAACGAATAAAATGTTTATATATCACATTTTCAAATATCCATTATTCTCCATTTTACTCGATCTCCTAAACGGTTAAAGATATCACATCGCGGTTTTCACCAGTGGATTTAGCACCTCATTTTACATAAAATAGGTCCTATAAGTCTACTCTCAAGAATTGATAAAGGTAAAAACGAATAAAATGTTTATATATCACATTTTCAAATATCTATTATTCTCCATTTTACTCGATCTCCTAAACGGTTAAAGATATCACATCGCGGTTTTGACCAGTGGATTTAGCACCTCATTTTACATAAAATAAGTCCTATAAGTCTACTCTCAAGAGTTGATAAAGGTACAAACGAATAAAATGTTTATATATCACATTTTCAAATTTCTATTATTCTCCATTTTACTCCATCTCATAAACGGTTAAAAATAGGACATCGCGGTTTTCACCAGTGGATTAAGCACCTCATTTTACATAAAATAGGTCCTATAAGTCTACTCTCAAGGGTTGATAAAGGTACAAACGAATAAAATGTTTATATATCACATTTTTAAATATCTATTTTTCTCCATTTTACTCGATCTCCTAAACGGTTTAAGATAGGACATCGCGGTTTTCACAAGTGGATTTAGCACCTCATTTTACATAAAATAAGTCCTATAAGTCTTTTCTTAAGAGTTGATAAATGTACAAGCGAATAAAATGTTTATATATCACATTATCAAATATCTATTACTCTCCATTTTACTCGATCTCCTAAACGGTTAAAGATAGGACATCGCGGTTTTTACCAGTGGATTTAGCACCTCATTTTACATTAAATAAGTCCTATAAGTCTACTCTCAAGAGTTGATAAAGGTACAAACGAATAAAATTTTTATATATCACATTTTCAAATATCTATTATTCTCAATTTTACTTGATCTCCTAAACGGTTAAAGATAGGACATCGCGGTTTTTACCAGTGGATTTAGCACCTCATTTTACATAAAATAAGTCCTATAGGTCTACCCTCAAGAGTTGATCAAGGTACAAACGAATAAAATGTTAATATATCACATTTTCAAATATCTATTATTCTCCATTTTACTCGATCTCCTAAACGGTTAAAGATAGGACATCGCGGTTTTGACCAGTGGATTTAGCACCTCATTTTACATAAAATATGTCCTATAAGTCTACTCTCAATGGTTGATAAAGGTACAAACGAATAAAATGTTTATATATCACATTTTCAAATATCCATTATTCTCCATTTTACTCCATCTCCTAAACGGTTAAAAATAGGACATCGCGGTTTTCACCAGTGGATTTAGCACCTCATTTTACATAAAATAAGTCTTATAAGTCTACTGTCAAGAGTTGATAAATGTACAAGCGAATAAAATGTTTATATATCACATTATCAAATATCTATTACTCTCCATTTTACTCGATTTCCTAAACGGTTAAAAATAGGACATCGCGGTTTTTACCAGTAGATTTAGCACCTCATTTTACATTAAATAAGTCCTATAAGTCTACTCTCAAGAGTTGATAAAGGTACAAACGAATAAAATTTTTATATATCACATTTTCAAATATCTATTATTCTCAATTTTACTTGATCTCCTAAACGGTTAAAGATAGGACATCGCGGATTTCACCAGTGGATTTAGCCCCTCATTTTACATAAAATAATTCCTATAAGTCTACTCTCAAAAGTTGATAAAGGTACAAACGAATAAAATGTTTATATATCACATTTTCAAATATCTATTATTCTCCATTTTACTCCATCTCCTAAACGGTTAAAGATAGGACATCGCGGATTTCACCAGTGGATTTAGCATCTCATTTTACATAAAATAATTCCTATAAGTCTACTCTCAAGAGTTGATAAAGGTACAAACGAATAAAATGTTTATATATCACATTTTCAAATATCTATTATTCTCCATTTTACTCCATCTCCTAAACGGTTAAAAATAGGACATCGCAGTTTTCACCAGTGGATTTAGCACCTCATTTTACATAAAATAAGTACTATAAGTCTACTCTCAAGAGTTGATAAAGGTACAAACGAATAAAATGTTTATATATCACATTTTCAAATATCTATTATTCTCCATTTTACTCGATCTCCTAAACGGTGAAAGATAGGACATCGGGGTTTTCACCAGTGGATTTAGCACCTCATTTTACATAAAATAAGTCTTATAAGTCTACTCTCAAGAGTTGATAAAGGTACAAACCAATAAAATGTTTATATATCACATTTTCAAATATGTATTATTCTCCATTTTACTCGATCTCCTAAACGGTTAATGATATTACATCCAGGATTTCACCAGTGGATTTAGCACCTCATTTTACATAAAATAGGTCCTATAAGTCTACTTTTAAGAGTTGATAAAGGTACAAACGAATAAAATGTTTATATATCACATTTTCAAATATCTATTATTCTCCATTTTACTCGATCTCCTAAATGGTTAAAGATAGGACATCGAGGTTTTCACCAGTACATTTAGCACCTCATTTTACATAAAGTAGGTCCAATAAGTCTACTCTCAAGAGTTGATAAAGGTAAAAACGAATAAAATGTTTATATATCACATTTTCAAATATCCATTATTCTCCATTTTACTCGATCTCCTAAACGGTTAAAGATAGGACATCGCGGTTTTCACCAGTGGATTTAGCACCTCATTTTACATAAAATAGGTCCTATAAGTCTACTCTCAATGGTTGATAAAGGAACAAACGAATAAAATGTTTATATATCATACTATCAAATATCTATTATTCTCCATTATTCTTGATCTCCTAAACGGTTAAAGATTGGACATCGCGGATTTCACCAGTGGATTTAGCACCTCATTTTACATAAAATAAGTCTTATAAGTCTACTCTCAAGAGTTGATAAAGGTACAAACGAATAAAATGTTTATATATCACATTATCAAATATCAATTATTCTCCATTTTACTCGATCTCCTAAACGGTTAAAGATAGGACATCGCGGTTTTTACCAGTGGATTTATCACCTCATTTTACATAAAATAAGTCCTATAAGTCTACTCTCAAGAGTTGATAAAGGTACAAACGAATAAAATGTTTATATATCACATTTTCAAATATCCATTATTCTCCATTTTACTCGATCTCCTAAACGGTTAAAGATAGGACATCGCGGTTTTCACCAGTGGATTAAGCACCTCATTTTACATAAAATATGTCCTTTAAGTCTACTTTCAATGGTTGATAAAGGTACAAACGAATAAAATGTTTATATATCACATTTTCAAATATCCATTATTCTCCATTTTACTCGATCTCCTAAACGGTTAAAGATATCACATCGCGGTTTTCACCAGTGGATTTAGCACCTCATTTTACATAAAATAAGTCCTATAAGTCTACTCTCATGAGTTGATGAAGGAACAAACGAATAAAATGTTTATATATCATATTATCAAATATCTATTATTCTCCATTATACTCGATCTCCTAAACGGTTAAAGATAGGACATCTCGGTTTTTACCAGTGGATTTAGCACCTCATTTTACATAAAATAAGTCCTATAAGTCTACCCTCCAGAGTTGATCAAGGTACAAACGAATAAAATGTTTATATACCACATTTTCAAATATCTATTATTCTCCATTTTACTCGATCTCCTAAACGGTTAAAGATAGGACATCGCGGTTTTCATCAGTGGATTAAGCACCCCATTTTACATAAAATAGGTCCTATAAGTCTACTCTCAAGAGTTGATAAAGGTACAAACGAATAAAATGTTTAAATATCACATTTTCAAATATCTATTATTCTCCATTTTACTCGATCTCCTAAACGGTTAAAGATAGGACATCGCGGTATTCACCAGTGGATTTAGCACCTCATTTAACATAAAATAAGTCCTATAAGTCTACTCTCAAGAGTTGATAAAGGTACAAACGAATAAAATTTTTATATATCACATTATCAAATATCTATTATTCTCCATTTTACTCGATCTCCTAAATGGTTAAAGATAGGACATCGCGGTTTTCACAAGCGGATTTAGCACCTCATTTTACATAAAATAGGTCCTATAAGTCTACTCTCAAGAGTTGATAAAGGTAAAAACGATAAAAATGTTTATATATCACATTCTCTAATATCTATTATTCTCCATTTTACTCGATCTCCTAAACTCATAAAATGTTAATATATCACATTTTCAAATATCTATTATTCTCCATTTTACTCGATCTCCTAAACGGTTAAAGATAGGACATCAAGGATTTTACCAAAGGATATAGCACCTCATTTTACATAAAATAGGTCCTATAAGTCTACTCTCAAGAGTTGATAAAGGTAAAAACGAATAAAATGTTTATATATCACATTTTCAAATACCTATTTTTCTCCATTTTACTCGATCTCCTAAACGGTTCAAGATAGGACATCGCGGTTTTCACCAGTGGATTTAGCACCTCATTTTACATAAAATAGGTCCTATAAGTCTACTCTCAAGAGTTGATAAAGGTACAAACGAATAAAATGTTTATATATCACATTTTTAAATATCTATTTTTCTCCATTTTACTCGATCTCCTAAACGGTTTAAGATTGGACATCGCGGTTTTCACAAGTGGATTTAGCACCTCATTTTACATAAAATAGGTCCTATAAGTCTACTTTTAAGAGTTGATAAAGGTACAAACGAATAAAATGTTTATATATCACATTTTCAAATATCTATTATTCTCCATTTTACTCGATCTCCTAAATGGTTAAAGATAGGACATCGAGGTTTTCACCAGTACATTTAGCACCTCATTTTTCATAAAGTAGGTCCAATAAGTCTACTCTCAAGAGTTGATAAAGGTAAAAACGAATAAAATGTTTATATATCACATTTTCAAATATCCATTATTCTCCATTTTACTCGATCTCCTAAACGGTTAAAGATAGGACATCGCGGTTTTCACCAGTGGATTTAGCACCTCATTTTACATAAAATAGGTCCTATAAGTCTACTCTCAATGGTTGATAAAGGAACAAACGAATAAAATGTTTATATATCATACTATCAAATATCTATTATTCTCCATTATTCTTGATCTCCTAAACGGTTAAAGATTGGACATCGCGGATTTCACCAGTGGATTTAGCACCTCATTTTACATAAAATAAGTCTTATAAGTCTACTCTCAAGAGTTGATAAAGGTACAAACGAATAAAATGTTTATATATCACATTATCAAATATCAATTATTCTCCATTTTACTCGATCTCCTAAACGGTTAAAGATAGGACATCGCGGTTTTTACCAGTGGATTTATCACCTCATTTTACATAAAATAAGTCCTATAAGTCTACTCTCAAGAGTTGATAAAGGTACAAACGAATAAAATGTTTATATATCACATTTTCAAATATCCATTATTCTCCATTTTACTCGATCTCCTAAACGGTTAAAGATAGGACATCGCGGTTTTCACCAGTGGATTTAGCACCTCATTTTACATAAAATATGTCCTTTAAGTCTACTTTCAATGGTTGATAAAGGTACAAACGAATAAAATGTTTATATATCACATTTTCAAATATCCATTATTCTCCATTTTACTCGATCTCCTAAACGGTTAAAGATATCACATCGCGGTTTTCACCAGTGGATTTAGCACCTCATTTTACATAAAATTAGTCCTATAAGTCTACTCTCATGAGTTGATGAAGGAACAAACGAATAAAATGTTTATATATCATATTATCAAATATCTATTATTCTCCATTATACTCGATCTCCTAAACGGTTAAAGATAGGACATCTTGGTTTTTACCAGTGGATTTAGCACCTCATTTTACATAAAATAAGTCCTATAAGTCTACCCTCCAGAGTTGATCAAGGTACAAACGAATAAAATGTTTATATACCACATTTTCAAATATCTATTATTCTCTATTTTACTCGATCTCCTAAACGGTTAAAGATAGGACATCGCGGTTTTTATCAGTGGATTAAGCACCCCATTTTACATAAAATAGGTCCTATAAGTCTACTCTCAAGAGTTGATAAAGGTACAAACGAATAAAATGTTTAAATATCACATTTTCAAATATCTATTATTCTCCATTTTACTCGATCTCCTAAACGGTTAAAGATAGGACATCGCGGTATTCACCAGTGGATTTAGCACCTCATTTAACATAAAATAAGTCCTATAAGTCTACTCTCAAGAGTTGATAAAGGTACAAACGAATAAAATTTTTATATATCACATTATCAAATATCTATTATTCTCCATTTTACTCGATCTCCTAAATGGTTAAAGATAGGACATCGCGGTTTTCACAAGCGGATTTAGCACCTCATTTTACATAAAATAGGTCCTATAAGTCTACTCTCAAGAGTTGATAAAGGTAAAAACGATAAAAATGTTTATATATCACATTCTCTAATATCTATTATTCTCCATTTTACTCGATCTCCTAAACTCATAAAATGTTAATATATCACATTTTCAAATATCTATTATTCTCCATTTTACTCGATCTCCTAAACGGTTAAAGATAGGACATCGCGGATTTTACCAAAGGATATAGCACCTCATTTTACATAAAATAGGTCCTATAAGTCTACTCTCAAGGGTTGATAAAGGTACAAACGAATAAAATGTTTATATATCACATTTTTAAATATCTATTTTTCTCCATTTTACTCGATCTCCTAAACGGTTTAAGATAGGACATCGAGGTTTTCACCAGTACATTTAGCACCTCATTTTACATAAAGTAGGTCCAATAAGTCTACTCTCAAGAGTTGATAAAGGTAAAAACGAATAAAATGTTTATATATCACATTTTCAAATATCTATTATTCTCAATTTTACTTGATCTCCTAAACGGTTAAAGATAGGACATCGCGGTTTTTACCAGTGGATTTAGCACCTCATTTTACATAAAATAGGTCCTATAAGTCTACTCTCAAGGGTTGATAAAGGTACAAACGAATAAAATGTTTATATATCACATTTTTAAATATCTATTTTTCTCCATTTTACTCGATCTCCTAAACGGTTTAAGATAGGACATCGCGGTTTTCACAAGTGGATTTAGCACCTCATTTTACATAAAATAAGTCCTATAAGTCTTTTCTTAAGAGTTGATAAATGTACAAGCGAATAAAATGTTTATATATCACATTATCAAATATCTATTACTCTCCATTTTACTCGATCTCCTAAACGGTTAAAGATAGGACATCGCGGTTTTTACCAGTGGATTTAGCACCTCATTTTACATTAAATAAGTCCTATAAGTCTACTCTCAAGAGTTGATAAAGGTACAAACGAATAAAATTTTTATATATCACATTTTCAAATATCTATTATTCTCAATTTTACTTGATCTCCTAAACGGTTAAAGATAGGACATCGCGGTTTTTACCAGTGGATTTAGCACCTCATTTTACATAAAATAAGTCCTATAGGTCTACCCTCAAGAGTTGATCAAGGTACAAACGAATAAAATGTTAATATATCACATTTTCAAATATCTATTATTCTCCATTTTACTCGATCTCCTAAACGGTTAAAGATAGGACATCGCGGTTTTGACCAGTGGATTTAGCACCTCATTTTACATAAAATATGTCCTATAAGTCTACTCTCAATGGTTGATAAAGGTACAAACGAATAAAATGTTTATATATCACATTTTCAAATATCCATTATTCTCCATTTTACTCCATCTCCTAAACGGTTAAAAATAGGACATCGCGGTTTTCACCAGTGGATTTAGCACCTCATTTTACATAAAATAAGTCTTATAAGTCTACTGTCAAGAGTTGATAAATGTACAAGCGAATAAAATGTTTATATATCACATTATCAAATATCTATTACTCTCCATTTTACTCGATTTCCTAAACGGTTAAAAATAGGACATCGCGGTTTTTACCAGTAGATTTAGCACCTCATTTTACATTAAATAAGTCCTATAAGTCTACTCTCAAGAGTTGATAAAGGTACAAACGAATAAAATTTTTATATATCACATTTTCAAATATCTATTATTCTCAATTTTACTTGATCTCCTAAACGGTTAAAGATAGGACATCGCGGATTTCACCAGTGGATTTAGCCCCTCATTTTACATAAAATAATTCCTATAAGTCTACTCTCAAAAGTTAATAAAGGTACAAACGAATAAAATGTTTATATATCACATTTTCAAATATCTATTATTCTCCATTTTACTCCATCTCCTAAACGGTTAAAGATAGGACATCGCGGATTTCACCAGTGGATTTAGCACCTCATTTTACATAAAATAATTCCTATAAGTCTACTCTCAAGAGTTGATAAAGGTACAAACGAATAAAATGTTTATATATCACATTTTCAAATATCTATTATTCTCCATTTTACTCCATCTCCTAAACGGTTAAAAATAGGACATCGCAGTTTTCACCAGTGGATTTAGCACCTCATTTTACATAAAATAAGTACTATAAGTCTACTCTCAAGAGTTGATAAAGGTACAAACGAATAAAATGTTTATATATCACATTTTCAAATTTCTATTATTCTCCATTTTACTCGATCTCCTAAACGGTGGAAGATAGGACATCGGGGTTTTCACCAGTGGATTTAGCACCTCATTTTACATAAAATAAGTCTTATAAGTCTACTCTCAAGAGTTGATAAAGGTACAAACCAATAAAATGTTTATATATCACATTTTCAAATATGTATTATTCTCCATTTTACTCGATCTCCTAAACGGTTAATGATATTACATCCAGGATTTCACCAGTGGATTTAGCACCTCATTTTACATAAAATAGGTCCTATAAGTCTACTTCTAAGAGTTGATAAAGGTACAAACGAATAAAATGTTTATATATCATATTTTCAAATATCTATTATTCTCCATTTTACTCGATCTCCTAAATGGTTAAAGATAGGACATCGAGGTTTTCACCAGTACATTTAGCACCTCATTTTACATAAAGTAGGTCCAATAAGTCTACTCTCAAGAGTTGATAAAGGTAAAAACGAATAAAATGTTTATATATCACATTTTCAAATATCCATTATTCTCCATTTTACTCGATCTCCTAAACGGTTAAAGATAGGACATCGCGGTTTTCACCAGTGGATTTAGCACCTCATTTTACATAAAATAGGTCCTATAAGTCTACTCTCAATGGTTGATAAAGGAACAAACGAATAAAATGTTTATATATCATACTATCAAATATCTATTATTCTCCATTATTCTTGATCTCCTAAACGGTTAAAGATTGGACATCGCGGATTTCACCAGTGGATTTAGCACCTCATTTTACATAAAATAAGTCTTATAAGTCTACTCTCAAGAGTTGATAAAGGTACAAACGAATAAAATGTTTATATATCACATTATCAAATATAAATTATTCTCCATTTTACTCGATCTCCTAAACGGTTAAAGATAGGACATCGCGGTTTTTACCAGTGGATTTAGCACCTCATTTTACATAAAATATGTCCTTTAAGTCTACTTCCAATGGTTGATAAAGGTACAAACGAATAAAATGTTTATATATCACATTTTCAAATATCCATTATTCTCCATTTTACTCGATCTCCTAAACGGTTAAAGATATCACATCGCGGTTTTCACCAGTGGATTTAGCACCTCATTTTACATAAAATATGTCCTTTAAGTCTACTTTCAATGGTTGATAAAGGTACAAACGAATAAAATGTTTATATATCACATTTTCAAATATCTATTATTCTCCATTTTACTCCATCTCCTAAACGGTTAAAAATAGGACATCGCGGTTTTCACCAGTGGATTTAGCACCTTATTTTACATAAAATAAGTCTTATAAGTCTACTCTTAAGAGTTGATAAAGGTACAAACGAATAAAATGTTTATATATCACATTATCAAATATCAATTATTCTCCATTTTACTCGATCTCCTAAACGGTTAAAGATAGGACATCGCGGTTTTTACCAGTGGATTTAGCACCTCATTTTACATAAAATATGTCCTTTAAGTCTACTTTCAATGGTTGATAAAGGTACAAACGAATAAAATGTTTATATATCACATTTTCAAATATCCATTATTCTCCATTTTACTCGATCTCCTAAACGGTTAAAGATATCACATCGCGGTTTTCACCAGTGGATTTAGCACCTCATTTTACATAAAATAGGTCCTATAAGTCTACTCTCAAGAGTTGATAAAGGTAAAAACGAATAAAATGTTTATATATCACATTATCAAATATCTATTATTCTCCATTTTACTCGATCTCCTAAACGGTGAAAGATAGGACATCGCGGTTTTCACCAGTGGATTTAGCACCTCATTTTACATAAAATGGGTCCTATAAGTCTACTCTCAAGAGTTGATAAAGGTACAAACGAATAAAATATTTATATATCACATTTTCAAATATCTATTATTCTCCATTTTACTCCATCTCCTAAACGGTTAAAAATAGGACATCGCGGTTTTAACCAGTGGATTTAGCACCTCATTTTACATAAAATAAGTCTTATAAGTCTACTCTCAAGAGTTGATAAAGGTACAAACGAATAAAATGATTATATATCACATTATCAAATATCTATTACTCTCCATTTTACTCGATCTCCTAAACGGTTAAAGATAGGACATCGCGGTTTTTACCAGTGGATTTAGCACCTCATTTTACATTAAATAAGTCCTATAAGTCTACTCTCAAGAGTTGATAAAGGTACAAACGAATAAAATTTTTATATATCACATTTTCAAATATCTATTATTCTCAATTTTACTTGATCTCCTAAACGGTTAAAGATAGGACATCGCGGTTTTGACCAGTGGATTTAGCACCTCATTTTACATAAAATAAGTCCTATAAGTCTACTCTCAAGAGTTGATAAAGGTACAAACGAATAAAATGTTTATATATCACATTTTCAAATTTCTATTATTCTCCATTTTACTCCATCTCATAAACGGTTAAAAATAGGACATCGCGGTTTTCACCAGTGGATTAAGCACCTCATTTTACATAAAATAGGTCCTATAAGTCTTTTCTTAAGAGTTGATAAAGGTACAAACGAATAAAATGTTTATATATCACATTTTCAAATATCTATTATTCTCCATTTTACTCGATCTCCTAAACGTTTAGAGATAGGACATCGCGGTTTTTACCAGTGGATTTAGCACGTCATTTTACTTAAAATAACTCCTATAAGTCTACTCTCAAGAGTTGATAAAGGTACAAACGAATAAAACGATTATATATCACATTTTCAAATATCTCTTCTCCATTTTACTCGATCTCCTAAAAGGTTATAAATAGGACATCGCGGTTATCAGTCAATTTGGCATACCATTTTATATAAAATTAGTTATATAACAACTGTCATTTTTAGACATCTGTCATTCTTGACATCTATGATTTTTTGATAGCTGTAATTTTTGACATCTGTCATTTTTTGACAGTTGTCAATCTTGACATTTGTCATTTTTTGACATCTGTTATTCTTGATATCTGTCACTCTTGACATCTGTCATTCCTGACATCTGTCACTCTTGACATCTGTCATTCTTGACATCTGTCATTTTTTGCCAGCTGTCATTCCTGACCTCTGTCATTTTTGACATCTGTCAATTTTGACATCTGTCATTTTTGACATCTGTCAATTTTGACATCTGTCATTTTTGACATTTGTCATTCTTGACATTTGTCATTTTTTGACATCTGTCATTCTTGACATCTGTCATTTTTTGACAGCTGACATTTTTGACAGCCGTCATTCTTTGACAACTGAATAAAATGTTTATATATCACATTTTCAAATATCTATTATTCTCCATTTTACTCCATCTCCTAAACGGTTAAAAATAGGACATCGCGGTTTTCACCAGTGGATTTAGCACCTCATTTTACATAAAATAAGTCTTATAAGTCTACTCTCAAGAGTTGATAAAGGTACAAACGAATAAAATGTTTATATATCACATTTTCAAATATCTATTATTCTCCATTTTACTCGATCTCCTAAACGGTGAAAGATAGGACATCGGGGTTTTCACCAGTGGATTTAGCACCTCATTTTACATAAAATAGGTCCTATAAGTCTACTTTTAAGAGTTGATAAAGGTACAAACGAATAAAATGTTTATATATCACATTTTCTAATATCTATTATTCTCCATTTTACTCGATCTCCTAAATGGTTAAAGATAGGACATCGAGGTTTTCACCAGTACATTTAGCACCTCATTTTACATAAAGTAGGTCCAATAAGTCTACTCTCAAGAGTTGATAAAGGTAAAAACGAATAAAATGTTTATATATCACATTTTCAAATATCCATTATTCTCCATTTTACTCGATCTCCTAAACGGTTAAAGATATCACATCGCGGTTTTCACCAGTGGATTTAGCACCTCATTTTACATAAAATAGGTCCTATAAGTCTACTCTCAAGAATTAATAAAGGTAAAAACGAATAAAATGTTTATATATCACATTTTCAAATATCTATTATTCTCCATTTTACTCGATCTCCTAAACGGTTAAAGATATCACATCGCGGTTTTCACCAGTGGATTTAGCACCTCATTTTACATAAAATAGGTCCTATAAGTCTACTCTCAAGAGTTGATAAAGGTAAAAACCAATAAAATGTTTATATATCACATTATCAAATATCTATTATTCTCCATTTTACTCGATCTCCTAAACGGTGAAAGATTGGACATCGCGGTTTTAGCCAGTGGATTTAGCACCTCATTTTACATAAAATAAGTCCTATAAGTCTACTCTCAAGAGTTGATAAAGGTACAAACGAATAAAATATTTATATATCACATTTTCAAATATCTATTATTCTCCATTTTACTCCATCTCCTAAACGGTTAAAAATAGGACATCGCGGTTTTCACCAGTGGATTTAGCACCTCATTTTACATAAAATAAGTTTTATAAGTCTACTCTCAAGAGTTGATAAAGGTACAAACGAATAAAATGATTATATATCACATTATCAAATATCCATTACTCTCCATTTTACTCGATCTCCTAAACGGTTAAAGATAGGACATCGCGGTTTTTACCAGTGGATTTAGCACCTCATTTTACATTAAATAAGTCCTATAAGTCTACTCTCAAGAGTTGATAAAGGTACAAACGAATAAAATTTTTATATATCACATTTTCAAATATCTATTATTCTCAATTTTACTTGATCTCCTAAACGGTTAAAGATAGGACATCGCGGTTTTGACCAGTGGATTTAGCACCTCATTTTACATAAAATAAGTCCTATAAGTCTACTCTCAAGAGTTGATAAAGGTACAAACGAATAAAATGTTTATATATCACATTTTCAAATTTCTATTATTCTCCATTTTACTCCATCTCATAAACGGTTAAAAATAGGACATCGCGGTTTTCACCAGTGGATTAAGCACCTCATTTTACATAAAATAAGTCTTATAAGTCTACTGTCAAGAGTTGATAAAGGTACAAACGACTAAAATGTTTATATATCACATTATCAAATATCTATTATTTTCATTTTACTCGATCTCCTAAACGGTTAAAGATAGGACATCGCGGATTTCACCAGTGGATTTAGAACCTCATTTTACATAAAATAAGTCCTATAAGTCTACTCTCAAGAGTTGATAAAGGTACAAACGAATAAAATGTTAAAATATCACATTTTCAAATATCTATTATTCTCCATTTTACTCCATCTCCTAAACGGTTAAAAATAGGACATCGCGGTTTTCACCAGTGGATTTAGCACCTCATTTTACATAAAATAAGTTTTATAAGTCTACTCTCAAGAGTTGATAAAGGTACAAACGAATAAAATGATTATATATCACATTATCAAATATCCATTACTCTCCATTTTACTCGATCTCCTAAACGGTTAAAGATAGGACATCGCGGTTTTTACCAGTGGATTTAGCACCTCATTTTACATTAAATAAGTCCTATAAGTCTACTCTCAAGAGTTGATAAAGGTACAAACGAATAAAATTTTTATATATCACATTTTCAAATATCTATTATTCTCAATTTTACTTGATCTCCTAAACGGTTAAAGATAGGACATCGCGGTTTTGACCAGTGGATTTAGCACCTCATTTTACATAAAATAAGTCCTATAAGTCTACTCTCAAGAGTTGATAAAGGTACAAACGAATAAAATGTATATATATCACATTTTCAAATTTCTATTATTCTCCATTTTACTCCATCTCATAAACGGTTAAAAATAGGACATCGCGGTTTTCACCAGTGGATTAAGCACCTCATTTTACATAAAATAAGTCTTATAAGTCTACTGTCAAGAGTTGATAAAGGTACAAACGACTAAAATGTTTATATATCACATTATCAAATATCTATTATTTTCATTTTACTCGATCTCCTAAACGGTTAAAGATAGGACATCGCGGATTTCACCAGTGGATTTAGAACCTCATTTTACATAAAATAAGTCCTATAAGTCTACTCTCAAGAGTTGATAAAGGTACAAACGAATAAAATGTTAAAATATCACATTTTCAAATATCTATTATTCTCCATTTTACTCCATCTCCTAAACGGTTAAAAATAGGACATCGCGGTTTTCACCAGTGGATTTAGCACCTCATTTTACATAAGATAAGTCTTATAAGTCTACTGTCAAGAGTTGATAAAGGTACAAACGAATAAAATGTTTATATATCACATTATCAAATATCTATTACTCTCCATTTTACTCGATCTCCTAAACGGTTAAAGATAGGACATCGCGGTTTTCATCAGTGGATTAAGCACCCCGTTTTACATAAAATAAGTCCTATAAGTCTACTCTCAAGAGTTGATAAAGGTAAAAACGAATAAAATGTTTATATATCACATTTTCAAATATGTATTATTCTCCATTATACTCGATCTCCTAAACGGTTAATGATAATACAACGAGGATTTCACCAGTGGATTTAGCACCTCATTTTACATAAAATAGGTCCAATAAGTCTACTTTTAAGAGTTGATAAATGTACAAACGAATAAAATGTTTATATATCACATTTTCAAATATCTATTATTCTCCATTTTACTCGATCTCCTAAACGGTTAAAGATAGGACATCGAGGTTTTCACCAGTAGATTTAACACCTCATTTTACATAAAATAGGTCCTATAAGTCTACTCTCAAGAGTTGATAAAGGTAAAAACGAATAATATGTTTATATATCACATTTTCAAATATCTATTTTTCTCCATTTTACTCGATCTCCTAAATGGTTCAAGATAGGACATCGCGGTTTTCACCAGTGGATTTAGCACCTCATTTTACATTAAATAGGTCCTATAAGTCTACTCTCAAGAGTTGATAAAGGAACAAACGAATAAAATGTTTATATATCACATTTTCAAATATCTCTTCTCCATTTTACTCGATCTCCTAAAAGGTTAAAAATAGGACATCGCGGTTATCAGTCAATTTAGCGTACCATTTTATATAAAATTAGTTATATAACAACTGTCATTTTTAGACATCTGTCATTCTTGACATCTATGATTTTTTGATAGCTGTAATTTTTGACATCTGTCATTTTTTGACAGTTGTCAATCTTGACATTTGTCATTTTTTGACATCTGTTATTCTTGATATCTGTCACTCTTGACATCTGTCATTCCTGACATCTGTCACTCTTGACATCTGTCATTCTTGATATCTGTCATTTTTTGCCAGCTGTCATTCCTGACCTCTGTCATTTTTGACATCTGTCAATTTTGACATCTGTCATTCTTGACATCTGTCATTTTTTGACAGCTGACATTTTTGACAGCCGTCATTCTTTGACAACTGAATAAAATGTTTATATATCACATTTTCAAATATCTATTATTCTCCATTTTACTCGATCTCCTAAACGGTTAAAAATAGGACATCGCGGTTTTTACCCGTGGATTTAGCACCTCATTTTACATAAAATTTGTCCTATAAGTCTACTCTCATGAGTTGATGAAGGAACAAACGAATAAAATGTTTATATATCATATTATCAAATATCTATTATTCTCCATTATACTCGATCTCCTAAACGGTTAAAGATAGGACATCTCGGTTTTTACCAGTGGATTTAGCACCTCATTTTACATAAAATAAGTCCTATAAGTCTACCCTCCAGAGTTGATCAAGGTAAAAACGAATTAAATGTTTAAATACCACATTTTCAAATATCTAATATTCTCCATTTTACTCGATCTCCTAAACGGTTAAAGATAGGACATCGCGGTTTTCATCAGTGGATTAAGCACCCCATTTTACATAAAATAAGTCATATAAGTCTACTCTCAAGAGTTGATAAAGGTAAAAACGAATAAAATGTTTATATATCCCATTTTCAAATATGTCTTATTTTCCATTATACTCGATCTCCTAAACGGTTAATGATATTACATCGAGGATTTCACCAGTGGATTTAGCACCTCATTTTACATAAAATAGGTCCTATAAGTCTACTTTTAAGAGTTGATAAAGGTACAAACGAATAAAATGTTTATATATCACATTTTCAAATATCTATTATTCTCCATTTTACTCGATCTCCTAAACGGTTAAAGATAGGACATCGCGGTTTTCATCAGTGGATTTAGCACCTCATTTTACATAAAATAGGTCCTATAAGTCTACTCTCAAGAGTTGATAAAGGTAAAAACGAATAAAATGTTTATGTATCACATTTTCAAATATCTATTTTTCTCCATTTTACTCGATCTCCTAAATGGTTTAAGATAGGACATCGCGGTTTTCATCAGTGGATTTAGCACCTCATTTTACATAAAATAGGTCCTATAAGTCTACTCTCAAGAGTTGATAAAGGTACAAACGAATAAAATGTTTAAATATCACTTTTTCAAATATCTATTATTCTCCATTTTACTCGATCTCCTAAACGGTTAAAGATAGGACATCGCGGTATTCACCAGTGGATTTAGCACCTCATTTAACATAAAATAAGTCCTATTAGTCTACCCTCAAGAGTTGATCAAGGTACAAACGAATAAAATGTTTATATATCACATTTTCAATAATCTATTATTCTCCATTTTACTTCATCTCCTAAACGGTTAAAAATAGGACATCGCGGTTTTCACCAGTGGATTTAGCACCTCATTTTACATAAAATAAGTCTTATAGGTCTACTGTCAAGAGTTGATAAATGTACAAGCGAATAAAATGTTTATATATCACATTATCAAATATCTATTACTCTCCATTTTACGCGATCTCCTAAACGGTTAAAGATAGAACATCGCGGTTTTTACCAGTGAATTTAGCACCTCATTTTACATAAAATAAGTCCTATAAGTCTACCCTCAAGAGTTGATCAAGGTACAAACGAATAAAATGTTTATATATCACATTTTCAAATATCTATTATTCTCCATTTTACTCGATCTCCTAAACGGTTAAAGATAGGACATCGCGGTTTTGACTAGTGGATTTAGCACCTCATTTTACATAAAATATGTCCTATAAGTCTACTCTCAATGGTTGATAAAGGTACAATCGAATAAAATGTTTATATATCACATTTTCAAATATCCATTATTCTCCATTTTACTCGATCTCCTAAACGGTTAAACATAGGACATTGCGGTTTTCACCAGTGGATTTAGCACCTCATTTTACATAAAATATGTCCTATAAGTCTACTCTCAATGGTTGATAAAGGTACAAACGAATAAAATGTTTATATATCACATTTTCAAATATCTATTATTTTCCATTTTACTCGATCTCCTAAACGGTTCAAGATAGGACATCGCTGTTTTCACCAGTGGATTTAGCACCTCATTTTACATAAAATATGTCCTATAAGTCTACTCTCAATGGTTGATAAAGGAACAAACGAATAAAATGATTATATATCATACTATCAAATATCTATTATTCTCCATTATACTTGATCTCCTAAACGGTTAAAGATTGGACATCGCGGATTTCACCAGTGGATTTAGCCCCTCATTTTACATAAAATAATTCCTATAAGTCTACTCTCAAAAGTTGATAAAGGTACAAACGAATAAAATGTTTATATATCACATTTTCAAATATCTATTATCCTCCATTATACTCCATCTCCTAAACGGTTAAAGATAGGACATCGCGGATTTCACCAGTGGATTTAGCCCCTCATTTTACATAAAATAATTCCTATAAGTCTACTCTCAAAAGTTTATAAAGGTACAAACGAATAAAATGTTTATATATCACATTTTCAAATATCTATTATTCTCCATTTTACTCCATCTCCTAAACGGTTAAAAATAGGACATCGCGGTTTTCACCAGCGGATTTAGCACCTCATTTTACATAAAATAAGTACTATAAGTCTACTCTCAAGGGTTGATAAAGGTACAAACGAATAAAATGTTTATATATCACATTTTCATATATCTATTATTCTCCATTTTACTCGATCTCTTAAACGGTGAAAGATAGGACATCGGGGTTTTCACCAGTGGATTTAGCACCTCATTTTACATAAAATAAGTCTTATAAGTCTACTCTCAAGAGTTGATAAAGGTACAAACGAATAAAATGTTTATATATCACATTTTCAAATATCTATTATTCTCCATTTTACTCCATCTCTTAAACGGTTAAAAATAGGACATCGCGGTTTTCACCAGTGGATTTAGCACCTCATTTTACATAAAATAAGTCTTATAAGTCTACTCTCAAGAGTTGATAAAGGTACAAACGAATAAAATTTTTATATATCACATTTTCAAATATCTATTATTCTCAATTTTACTTGATCTCCTAAACGGTTAAAGATAGGACATCGCGGTTTTTACCAGTGGATTTAGCACCTCATTTTACATTATATAAGTCCTATAAATCTACCCTCAAGAGTTGATCAAGGTACAAACGAATAAAATGTTTATATATCACATTTTCAAATATCTATTATTTTCCATTTTACTCGATCTACTAAACGGTTAAAGATAGGACATCGCGGTTTTCACCAGTGGATTAAGCACCTCATTTTACATAAAATATGTCCTATAAGTCTACTCTCAATGGTTGATAAAGGTACAAACGAATAAAATGTTTATATATCACATTTTCAAATATCCATTATTCTCCATTTTACTCGATCTATTAAACGGTTAAACATAGGACCTTGCGGTTTTCACCAATGGATTTAGCACCTCATTTTACATAAAATATGTCCTATAAGTCTACTCTCAAGAGTTGATAAAGGTAAAAACGAATAAAATGTTTATATATCACATTTTCAAATATCAATTATTCTCCATTTTACTCGATCTCCTAAACGGTTAAAGATAGGACATCGCGGTTTTCACCAGTGGATTTAGCACCTCATTTTACATAAAATAATTCCTATAAGTCTACTCTCAAATGTTGATAAAGGTACAAACGAATAAAATATTTATATATCACATTTTCAAATATCTATTATTCTCCATTTTACTCCATCTCCTAAACGGTTAAAAATAGGACATCGCGGATTTCACCAGTGGATTTAGCTTCTCATTTTACATAAAATAATTCCTATAAGTCTACTCTCAAGAGTTGATAAAGGTACAAACGAATAAAATGTTTATATATCACATTTTCAAATATCTATTATTCTCCATTTTACTCCATCTCCTAAACGGTTAAAGATAGGACATCGCGGTTTTCATCAGTGGATTAAGCACCCCATTTTACATAAAATAAGTCCTATAAGTCTACTCTCAAGAGTTGATAAAGGTAAAAACAAATAAAATGTTTATATATCACATTTTCAAATATGTATTATTCTCCATTTTACTCGATCTCCTAAACGGTTAATGATATTACATCGAGGATTTCACCAGTGGATTTAGCACCTCATTTTACATAAAATAGGTCCTATAAGTCTACTTTTAAGAGTTGATAAAGGTACAAACGAATAAAATGTTTATATATCACATTTTCAAATATCTATTATTCTCCATTTTACTCGATCTCCTAAATGGTTAAAGATAGGACATCGAGGTTTTCACCAGTACATTTAGCACCTCATTTTACATAAAATAGGTCCAATAAGTCTACTCTCAAGAGTTGATAAAGGTAAAAACGAATAAAATGTTTATATATCACATTTTCAAATATCCATTATTCTCCATTTTACTCGATCTCCTAAACGGTTAAACATAGGACATTGCGGTTTTCACCAGTGGATTTAGCACCTCATTTTACATAAAATATGTCCTATAAGTCTACTCTCAATGGTTGATAAAGGAACAAACGAATAAAATGTTTATATATCATACTATCAAATATCTATTAATCTCCATTTTTCTTGATCTCCTAAACGGTTAAAGATTGGACATCGCGGATTTCACCAGTGGATTTAGCACCTCATTTTACATAAAATAATTCCTATAAGTCTACCCTCAAAAGTTGATAAAGGTACAAACGAATGAAATATTTATATATCACATTTTCAAATATCTATTATTCTCCATTTTACTCCATCTCCTAAACGGTTAAAAATAGGACATCGCGGATTTCACCAGTGGATTTAGCTCCTCATTTTACATAAAATAATTCCTATAAGTCTACTCTCAAGAGTTGATAAAGGTACAAACGAATAAAATGTTTATATATCACATTTTCAAATATCTATTATTCTCCATTTTACTCCATCTCCTAAACGGTTAAAGATAGGACATCGCGGTTTTCATCAGTGGATTAAGCACTTCATTTTACATAAAATAAGACCTATAAGTCTACTCTCAAGAGTTGATAAAGGTAAAAACGAATAAAATGTTTATATATCACATTTTCAAATATGTATTATTCTCCATTTTACTCGATCTCCTAAACGGTTAATGATATTACATCGAGGATTTCACCAGTGGATTTAGCACCTCATTTTACATAAAATAGGTCCTATAAGTCTACTTTTAAGAGTTGATAAAGGTACAAACGAATAAAATGTTTATATATCACATTTTCAAATATCTATTATTCTCCATTTTACTCGATCTCCTAAATGGTTAAAGATAGGACATCGAAGTTTTCACCAGTACATTTAGCACCTCATTTTACATAAAATAGGTCCAATAAGTCTACTCTCAAGAGTTGATAAAGGTAAAAACGAATAAAATGTTTATATATCACATTTTCAAATATCCATTATTCTCCATTTTACTCGATCTCCTAAACGGTTAAACATAGGACATTGCGGTTTTCACCAGTGGATTTAGCACCTCATTTTACATAAAATATGTCCTATAAGTCTACTCTCAATGGTTGATAAAGGAACAAACGAATAAAATGTTTATATATCATACTATCAAATATCTATTAATCTCCATTATTCTTGATCTCCTAAACGGTTAAAGATTGGACATCGCGGATTTCACCAGTGGATTTAGCACCTCATTTAACATAAAATAAGTCCTATAAGTCTACTCTCAAGAGTTGATAAAGGTACAAACGAATAAAATGTTTATATATCATACTATCAAATATCTATTATTCTCCATTTTACTCGATCTCCTAAACGGTTAAAGATAGGACATCGCGGTTTTCACCAGTGTATTTAGCACCTCATTTTACATAAAATAAGTCTTATAAGTCTACTCTCAAGAGTTGATAAAGGTACAAACGAATAAAATGTTTATATATCACATTTTCAAATATCTATTATTCTCCATTTTACTCGATCTCCTAAACGGTGAAAGATAGGACATCGCGGTTTTCACCAGTGGATTTAGCACCTCATTTTACATAAAATAAGTCTTATAAGTCTACTCTCAAGAGTTGATAAAGGTACAAACGAATAAAATGTTTATATATCACATTATCAAATATCTATTACTGTCCATTTTACTCGATCTCCTAAACGGTTAAAGATAGGACATCGCGGTTTTTACCAGTGGATTTAGCACCTCATTTTACATAAAATAGGTCCTATAAGTCTACTCTCAAAAGTTGATAAAAGTACAAACGAATAAAATGTTTATATATCACATTTTCAAATACCTATTATTCTCCATTTTACTCGATCTTCTAAACGGTTAAAGATAGGATATCGCGGTTTTCACCAGTGGATTTAGCACTATATTTTACATAAAATAAGTCCTATAAGTCTACTCTCAAGAGTTGATAAAGGTACAAACGATTAAAATTTTTATATATCACATTTTCAAATATCTATTATTCTCTATTTTACTCGATCTCCTAAACGGTTAAAGATAGGACATCGCGGTTTTCATCAGAAGATTTAGCACCTCATTTTACATAAAATATGTCCTATAAGTCTACTCTCAAGGGTTGATAAAGGTACAAACGAATAAAATGTTTATATATCACATTTTCAAATATCCATTATTCTCCATTTTACTTGATCTCCTAAACGCTTAAAGATAGGACATCGCGGTTTTCACCAGTGGATTTAGAACCTCATTTTACATAAAATGGGTCCTATAAGTCTACTCTCAAGAGTTGATAAAGGTAAAAACGAATAAAATGTTTATATATCACATTTTCAAATATCTATTATTCTCCATTTTACTCGATCTCCTAAACAGTTAAAGATAGGACATCGCGGTTTTCACCAGTGGATTTAGCACCTCATTTTATATAAAATAGGTCCTATAAGTCTACTCTCAAGAGTTGATAAAGGTAAAAACGAATAAAATGTTTATATATCACATTTTCAAATATCTATTATTCTCCATTTTACTCGATCTCCTAAACAGTTAAAGATAGGACATCGTGGTTTTCACCAGTGGATTTAGCACCTCATTTTACATAAAATAGGTCCTATAAGTCTACTCTCAAGAGTTGATAAAGATAAAAACGAATAAAATGTTTATATATCACATTTTCAAATTTCTATTATTCTCCATTTTACTCGATCTCCTAAACGGTTAAAGATAGGACATCGCGGTTTTCACCAGTGGATTTAGCACCTCTTTTTACATAAAATAGGTCCTATAAGTCTACTCTCAAAAGTTGATAAAGGTACAAACGAATAAAATGTTTATATATCACATTTTCAAATATCTATTATTCTCCATTTTACTCAATCTCCTAAACGGTTAAAGATAGGACATCGCGGTTTTCATCAGAAGATTTAGCACCTCATTTTACATAAAATAGGTCCTATAAGTCTACTCTCAAAAGTTGATAAAAGTACAAACGAATAAAATGTTTATATATCACATTTTCAAATACCTATTATTCTCCATTTTACTCGATCTTCTAAACGGTTAAAGATAGGATATCGCGGTTTTCACCAGTGGATTTAGCACTATATTTTACATAAAATAAGTCCTATAAGTCTACTCTCAAGAGTTGATAAAGGTACAAACGATTAAAATTTTTATATATCACATTTTCAAATATCTATTATTCTCTATTTTACTCGATCTCCTAAACGGTTAAAGATAGGACATCGCGGTTTTCATCAGAAGATTTAGCACCTCATTTTACATAAAATATGTCCTATAAGTCTACTCTCAAGGGTTGATAAAGGTACAAACGAATAAAATGTTTATATATCACATTTTCAAATATCCATTATTCTCCATTTTACTTGATCTCCTAAACGCTTAAAGATAGGACATCGCGGTTTTCACCAGTGGATTTAGAACCTCATTTTACATAAAATGGGTCCTATAAGTCTACTCTCAAGAGTTGATAAAGGTAAAAACGAATAAAATGTTTATATATCACATTTTCAAATATCTATTATTCTCCATTTTACTCGATCTCCTAAACAGTTAAAGATAGGACATCGCGGTTTTCACCAGTGGATTTAGCACCTCATTTTATATAAAATAGGTCCTATAAGTCTACTCTCAAGAGTTGATAAAGGTAAAAACGAATAAAATGTTTATATATCACATTTTCAAATATCTATTATTCTCCATTTTACTCGATCTCCTAAACAGTTAAAGATAGGACATCGTGGTTTTCACCAGTGGATTTAGCACCTCATTTTACATAAAATAGGTCCTATAAGTCTACTCTCAAGAGTTGATAAAGATAAAAACGAATAAAATGTTTATATATCACATTTTCAAATTTCTATTATTCTCCATTTTACTCGATCTCCTAAACGGTTAAAGATAGGACATCGCGGTTTTCACCAGTGGATTTAGCACCTCTTTTTACATAAAATAGGTCCTATAAGTCTACTCTCAAAAGTTGATAAAGGTACAAACGAATAAAATGTTTATATATCACATTTTCAAATATCTATTATTCTCCATTTTACTCAATCTCCTAAACGGTTAAAGATAGGACATCGCGGTTTTCATCAGTGGATTTAGCACCCCATTTTACATAAAACAAGTTCTATAAGTCTACTCTCAAGAGTTGATAAAGGTACAAACGAATAAAATGTTTATATATCACATTATCAAATATCTATTACTGTCCATTTTACTCGATCTCCTAAACGGTTAAAGATAGGACATCGCGGTTTTTACCAGTGGATTTAGCACCTCATTTTACATAAAATAGGTCCTATAAGTCTACTCTCAAAAGTTGATAAAAGTACAAACGAATAAAATGTTTATATATCACATTTTCAAATACCTATTATTCTCCATTTTACTCGATCTTCTAAACGGTTAAAGATAGGATATCGCGGTTTTCACCAGTGGATTTAGCACTATATTTTACATAAAATAAGTCCTATAAGTCTACTCTCAAGAGTTGATAAAGGTACAAACGATTAAAATTTTTATATATCACATTTTCAAATATCTATTATTCTCTATTTTACTCGATCTCCTAAACGGTTAAAGATAGGACATCGCGGTTTTCATCAGAAGATTTAGCACCTCATTTTACATAAAATATGTCCTATAAGTCTACTCTCAAGGGTTGATAAAGGTACAAACGAATAAAATGTTTATATATCACATTTTCAAATATCCATTATTCTCCATTTTACTTGATCTCCTAAACGCTTAAAGATAGGACATCGCGGTTTTCACCAGTGGATTTAGAACCTCATTTTACATAAAATGGGTCCTATAAGTCTACTCTCAAGAGTTGATAAAGGTAAAAACGAATAAAATGTTTATATATCACATTTTCAAATATCTATTATTCTCCATTTTACTCGATCTCCTAAACAGTTAAAGATAGGACATCGCGGTTTTCACCAGTGGATTTAGCACCTCATTTTATATAAAATAGGTCCTATAAGTCTACTCTCAAGAGTTGATAAAGGTAAAAACGAATAAAATGTTTATATATCACATTTTCAAATATCTATTATTCTCCATTTTACTCGATCTCCTAAACAGTTAAAGATAGGACATCGTGGTTTTCACCAGTGGATTTAGCACCTCATTTTACATAAAATAGGTCCTATAGGTCTACTCTCAAGAGTTGATAAAGATAAAAACGAATAAAATGTTTATATATCACATTTTCAAATTTCTATTATTCTCCATTTTACTCGATCTCCTAAACGGTTAAAGATAGGACATCGCGGTTTTCACCAGTGGATTTAGCACCTCTTTTTACATAAAATAGGTCCTATAAGTCTACTCTCAAAAGTTGATAAAAGTACAAACGAATAAAATGTTTATATATCACATTTTCAAATACCTATTATTCTCCATTTTACTCGATCTTCTAAACGGTTAAAGATAGGATATCGCGGTTTTCACCAGTGGATTTAGCACTATATTTTACATAAAATAAGTCCTATAAGTCTACTCTCAAGAGTTGATAAAGGTACAAACGATTAAAATTTTTATATATCACATTTTCAAATATCTATTATTCTCTATTTTACTCGATCTCCTAAACGGTTAAAGATAGGACATCGCGGTTTTCATCAGAAGATTTAGCACCTCATTTTACATAAAATATGTCCTATAAGTCTACTCTCAAGGGTTGATAAAGGTACAAACGAATAAAATGTTTATATATCACATTTTCAAATATCCATTATTCTCCATTTTACTTGATCTCCTAAACGCTTAAAGATAGGACATCGCGGTTTTCACCAGTGGATTTAGAACCTCATTTTACATAAAATGGGTCCTATAAGTCTACTCTCAAGAGTTGATAAAGGTAAAAACGAATAAAATGTTTATATATCACATTTTCAAATATCTATTATTCTCCATTTTACTCGATCTCCTAAACAGTTAAAGATAGGACATCGCGGTTTTCACCAGTGGATTTAGCACCTCATTTTATATAAAATAGGTCCTATAAGTCTACTCTCAAGAGTTGATAAAGGTAAAAACGAATAAAATGTTTATATATCACATTTTCAAATATCTATTATTCTCCATTTTACTCGATCTCCTAAACAGTTAAAGATAGGACATCGTGGTTTTCACCAGTGGATTTAGCACCTCATTTTACATAAAATAGGTCCTATAAGTCTACTCTCAAGAGTTGATAAAGATAAAAACGAATAAAATGTTTATATATCACATTTTCAAATTTCTATTATTCTCCATTTTACTCGATCTCCTAAACGGTTAAAGATAGGACATCGCGGTTTTCACCAGTGGATTTAGCACCTCTTTTTACATAAAATAGGTCCTATAAGTCTACTCTCAAAAGTTGATAAAGGTACAAACGAATAAAATGTTTATATATCACATTTTCAAATATCTATTATTCTCCATTTTACTCAATCTCCTAAACGGTTAAAGATAGGACATCGCGGTTTTCATCAGTGGATTTAGCACCCCATTTTACATAAAACAAGTTCTATAAGTCTACTCTCAAGAGTTGATAAAGGTACAAACGAATAAAATGTTTATATATCACATTATCAAATATCTATTACTGTCCATTTTACTCGATCTCCTAAACGGTTAAAGATAGGACATCGCGGTTTTTACCAGTGGATTTAGCACCTCATTTTACATAAAATAGGTCCTATAAGTCTACTCTCAAAAGTTGATAAAAGTACAAACGAATAAAATGTTTATATATCACATTTTCAAATACCTATTATTCTCCATTTTACTCGATCTTCTAAACGGTTAAAGATAGGATATCGCGGTTTTCACCAGTGGATTTAGCACTATATTTTACATAAAATAAGTCCTATAAGTCTACTCTCAAGAGTTGATAAAGGTACAAACGATTAAAATTTTTATATATCACATTTTCAAATATCTATTATTCTCTATTTTACTCGATCTCCTAAACGGTTAAAGATAGGACATCGCGGTTTTCATCAGAAGATTTAGCACCTCATTTTACATAAAATATGTCCTATAAGTCTACTCTCAAGGGTTGATAAAGGTACAAACGAATAAAATGTTTATATATCACATTTTCAAATATCCATTATTCTCCATTTTACTTGATCTCCTAAACGCTTAAAGATAGGACATCGCGGTTTTCACCAGTGGATTTAGAACCTCATTTTACATAAAATGGGTCCTATAAGTCTACTCTCAAGAGTTGATAAAGGTAAAAACGAATAAAATGTTTATATATCACATTTTCAAATATCTATTATTCTCCATTTTACTCGATCTCCTAAACAGTTAAAGATAGGACATCGCGGTTTTCACCAGTGGATTTAGCACCTCATTTTATATAAAATAGGTCCTATAAGTCTACTCTCAAGAGTTGATAAAGGTAAAAACGAATAAAATGTTTATATATCACATTTTCAAATATCTATTATTCTCCATTTTACTCGATCTCCTAAACAGTTAAAGATAGGACATCGTGGTTTTCACCAGTGGATTTAGCACCTCATTTTACATAAAATAGGTCCTATAAGTCTACTCTCAAGAGTTGATAAAGATAAAAACGAATAAAATGTTTATATATCACATTTTCAAATTTCTATTATTCTCCATTTTACTCGATCTCCTAAACGGTTAAAGATAGGACATCGCGGTTTTCACCAGTGGATTTAGCACCTCTTTTTACATAAAATAGGTCCTATAAGTCTACTCTCAAAAGTTGATAAAGGTACAAACGAATAAAATGTTTATATATCACATTTTCAAATATCTATTATTCTCCATTTTACTCAATCTCCTAAACGGTTAAAGATAGGACATCGCGGTTTTCATCAGTGGATTTAGCACCCCATTTTACATAAAACAAGTTCTATAAGTCTACTCTCAAGAGTTGATAAAGGTAAAAACGAATAAAATGTTTATATATCACATTTTCAAATATCTATTATTCTCAATTTTACTTGATCTCCTAAACGGTTAAAGATAGGACATCGCGGTTTTCATCAGTGGATAAAGCACCCCATTTTATATAAAATAAGTCCTATAAGTCTACTCTCAAAAGTTGATAAAGGTAAAAACGAATAAAATGTTTATATATCACATTTTCAAATATCTATTATTCTCCATTTTACTCGATCTCCTAAACGGTTAAAGATAGGACATCGCGGTTTTCACCAGTGGATTTAGCACCTCATTTTACATAAAATAGGTCCTATAAGTCTACTCTCAAATGTTGATAAAGGTACAAACGAATAAAATGTTTATATATCACATTTTCAAATATCTATTATTCTCCATTTTACTCGATCTCCTAAACGGTTAAAGATAAGACATCGAGGTTTTTACCAGTGGATTTAGCACCTCATTTTACATAAAATAGGTCCTATAAGTCTACTCTCAAGAGTTGATAAAGGTAAAAACGAATAAAATGTTTATATATCACATTTTCAAATATCTATTTTTCTCCATTTTACTCGATCTCCTATACGGTTCAAGATAGGACATCGCGGTTTTCACCAGTGGATTTAGCACCTCATTTTACATAAAATAGGTCCTATAAGTCCACTCTCAAGAGTTGATAAAGGTACAAACGAATAAAATGTTTATATACCACATTTTCAAATATCTATTATTCTCCATTTTACTCGATCTCCTAAACGGTTAAAGATAGGACATCGCGGTTTTCACCAGTGGATTTGGCACTATATTTTACATAAAATAAGTCCTATAAGTCTACTCTCAAGAGTTGATAAAGGTACAAACGAATAAAATGTTTATATATCACATTTTCAAATATCCATTATTCTCCATTTTACTCGATCTCCTAAACGCTTAAAGATAGGACATAGCGGTTTTTACCAGTATATTTAGCACCTCATTTTACATAAATTAGGTCCTATAAGTCTACTCTCAAAAGTTGATAAAGGTACAAACGAATAAAATGTTTATATATCACATTTTCAAATATCTATTATTTTCCATATTACTCGATCTCCCAAACGGTTAAAGATAGGACATCGCGGTTTTCACCAGTGGATTTAGCACCTCATTTTACATAAAATATGTCCTATAAGTCTACTCTCATGAGTTGATAAAGGTACAAACGAATAAAATGTTTATATATCACATTATCAAATACCTATTATTCTCCATTTTACTCGATCTTCTAATCGGTTAAAGATAGGACATCGCGGTTTCCACCAGTGGATTTAGCACCTCTTTTTACATAAAATAGGTCCTATAAGTCTACTCTGAAAAGTTGATAAAGGTACAAACGAATAAAATGTTTATATATCACATTTTCAAATACCTATTATTCTCCATTTTACTCGATCTCCTAAACAGTTAAAGATAGGACATCGCGGTTTTCACCAGTGGATTTAGCACCTCATTTTATATAAAATAGGTCCTATAAGTCTACTCTCAAGAGTTGATAATGGTAAAAACGAATAAAATGTTTATATATCACATTTTCAAATATCTATTATTCTCCATTTTACTCGATCTCCTAAACAGTTAAAGATAGGACATCGCGGTTTTCACCAGTGGATTTAGCACCTCATTTTACATAAAATAGGTCCTATAAGTCTACTCTCAAGAGTTGATAAAGATAAAAACGAATAAAATGTTTATATATCACATTTTCAAATTTCTATTATTCTCCAATTTACTCGATCTCCTAAACGGTTAAAGATAGGACATCGCGGTTTTCACCAGTGGATTTAGCACCTCTTTTTACATAAAATAGGTCCTATAAGTCTACTCTCAAAAGTTGATAAAGGTACAAACGAATAAAATGTTTATATATCACATTTTCAAATATCTATTATTCTCCATTTTACTCGATCTCCTAAACGGTTAAAGATAGGACATCGCGGTTTTCATCAGTGGATTTAGCACCCCATTTTACATAAAACAAGTTCTATAAGTCTACTCTCAAGAGTTGATAAAGGTAAAAACGAATAAAATGTTTATATATCACATTTTCAAATATCTATTATTCTCAATTTTACTTGATCTCCTAAACGGTTAAAGATAGGACATCGCGGTTTTCATCAGTGGATTAAGCACCCCATTTTACATAAAATAAGTCCTATAAGTCTACTCTCAAAAGTTGATAAAGGTAAAAACGAATAAAATGTTTATATATCACATTTTCAAATATCTATTATTCTCCATTTTACTCGATCTCCTAAACGGTTAAAGATAGGACATCGCGGTTTTCACCAGTGGATTTAGCACCTCATTTTACATAAAATAGGTCCTATAAGTCTACTCTCAAATGTTGATAAAGGTACAAACGAATAAAATGTTTATATATCACATTTTCAAATATCTATTATTCTCCATTTTACTCGATCTCCTAAACGGTTAAAGATAAGACATCGAGGTTTTTACCAGTGGATTTAGCACCTCATTTTACATAAAATAGGTCCTATAAGTCTACTCTCAAGAGTTGATAAAGGTAAAAACGAATAAAATGTTTATATATCACATTTTCAAATATCTATTTTTCTCCATTTTACTCGATCTCCTATACGGTTCAAGATAGGACATCGCGGTTTTCACCAGTGGATTTAGCACCTCATTTTACATAAAATAGGTCCTATAAGTCCACTCTCAAGAGTTGATAAAGGTACAAACGAATAAAATGTTTATATACCACATTTTCAAATATCTATTATTCTCCATTTTACTCGATCTCCTAAACAGTTAAAGATAGGACATCGCGGTTTTCACCAGTGGATTTAGCACCTCATTTTATATAAAATAGGTCCTATAAGTCTACTCTCAAGAGTTGATAATGGTAAAAACGAATAAAATGTTTATATATCACATTTTCAAATATCTATTATTCTCCATTTTACTCGATCTCCTAAACAGTTAAAGATAGGACATCGCGGTTTTCACCAGTGGATTTAGCACCTCTTTTTACATAAAATAGGTCCTATAAGTCTACTCTCAAAAGTTGATAAAGGTACAAACGAATAAAATGTTTATATATCACATTTTCAAATATCTATTATTCTCCATTTTACTCGATCTCCTAAACGGTTAAAGATAGGACATCGCGGTTTTCATCAGTGGATTTAGCACCCCATTTTACATAAAACAAGTTCTATAAGTCTACTCTCAAGAGTTGATAAAGGTAAAAACGAATAAAATGTTTATATATCACATTTTCAAATATCTATTATTCTCAATTTTACTTGATCTCCTAAACGGTTAAAGATAGGACATCGCGGTTTTCATCAGTGGATTAAGCACCCCATTTTACATAAAATAAGTCCTATAAGTCTACTCTCAAGAGTTGATAAAGGTAAAAACGAATAAAATGTTTATATATCACATTTTCAAATATCTATTATTCTCCATTTTACTCGATCTCCTAAACGGTTAAAGATAGGACATCGCGGTTTTCACCAGTGGATTTAGCACCACATTTTACATAAAATAGGTCCTATAAGTCTACTCTCAAATGTTGATAAAGGTACAAACGAATAAAATGTTTATATATCACATTTTCAAATATCTATTTTTCTCCATTTTACTCGATCTCCTATACGGTTCAAGATAGGACATCGCGGTTTTCACCAGTGGATTTAGCACCTCATTTTACATAAAATAGGTCCTATAAGTCCACTCTCAAGAGTTGATAAAGGTACAAACGAATAAAATGTTTATATATCACATTTTCAAATATCTATTTTTCTCCATTTTACTCGATCTCCTATACGGTTCAAGATAGGACATCGCGGTTTTCACCAGTGGATTTAGCACCTCATTTTACATAAAATAGGTCCTATAAGTCCACTCTCAAGAGTTGATAAAGGTACAAACGAATAAAATGTTTATATATCACATTTTCAAATATCTATTATTCTCCATTTTACTCGATCTCCTAAACGGTTAAAGATAGGACATCGCGGTTTTCACCAGTGGATTTAGCACTATATTTTACATAAAATAAGTCCTATAAGTCTACTCTCAAGAGTTGATAAAGGTACAAACGAATAAAATGTTTATATATCACATTTTCAAATATCCATTATTCTCCATTTTACTCGATCTCCTAAACGCTTAAAGATAGGACATAGCGGTTTTTACCAGTGGATTTAGAACCTCATTTTACATAAAATAGGTCCTATAAGTCTACTCTCAAGAGTTGATAAAGGTAAAAACGAATAAAATGTTTATATATCACATTTTCAAATATCTATTATTCTCCATTTAACTCGATCTCCTAAACAGTTAAAGATAGGACATCGCGGTTTTCTTCAGTGGATTTAGCACCTCATTTTACATAAAATAGGTCCTATAAGTCTACTCTCAAGAGTTGATAAAGATAAAAACGAATAAAATGATTATATATTACATTTTCAAATTTCTATTATTCTCCATTTTACTCGATCTCCTAAACGGTTAAAGATAGGACATCGCGGTTTTCACCAGTGGATTTAGCACCTCTTTTTACATAAAGTAGGTCCTATAAGTCTACTCTCAAAAGTTGATAAAGGTACAAACGAATAAAATGTTTATTTATCACATTTTCAAATATCTATTATTCTCCATTTTACTCGATCTTCTAAACGGTTAAAGATAGGACGTCGAGGTTTTCACCAGTATATTTAGCACCTCATTTTACATAAATTAGGTCCTATAAGTCTACTCTCAAAAGTTGATAAAGGTACAAACGAATAAAATGTTTATATATCACATTTTCAAATATCTATTATTTTCCATTTTACTCGATCTCCCAAACGGTTAAAGATAGGACATCGCGGTTTTCACCAGTGGATTTAGCACCTCATTTTACATAAAATATGTCCTATAAGTCTACTCTCATGAGTTGATAAAGGTACAAACGAATAAAATGTTTATATATCACATTTTCAAATACCTATTATTCTCCATTTTACTCGATCTCCTAAACGGTTAAAGATAGGACATCGCGGTTCCCACCAGTGGATTTAGCACCTCTTTTTACATAAAATAGGTCCTATAAGTCTACTCTGAAAAGTTGATAAAGGTACAAACGAATAAAATGTTTATATATCACATTTTCAAATACCTATTTTTCTCCATTTTACTCGATCTCCTTATCGGTTCAAGATAGGACATCGCGGTTTTCACCAGTGGATTTAGCACCTCATTTTACTTAAAATAGGTCCTATAAGTCTACTCTCAAAAGTTGATAAAGGTACAAACGAATAAAATGTTTATATATCACATTTTCAAATACCTATTATTCTCCATTTTACTCGATCTTCTAAAGAGTTAAAGATAGGACATCGCGGTTTTCACCAGTGGATTTAGCACTATATTTTACATAAAATAAGTCCTATAAGTCTACTCTCAAGAGTTGATAATGGTACAAACGAATAAAATTTTTATATATCACATTTTCAAATATCTATTATTCTCTATTTTACTCGATCTCCTAAACGGTTAAAGATAGGACATCGCGGTTTTCACCAGTAGATTTAGCACCTCATTTTACATAAAATATGTCCTATAAGTCTACTCTCAAGGGTTGATAAAGGTACAAACGAATAAAATGTTGATATATCACATTTTCAAATATCCATTATTCTCCATTTTACTCGATCTCCTAAACGCTTAAAGATAGGACATCGCGGTTTTCACCAGTGGATTTAGAACCTCATTTTACATAAAATAGGTCCTATAAGTCTACTCTCAAGAGTTGAGAAAGGTAAAAACGAATAAAATGTTTATATAACACATTTTCAAATATCTATTATTCTCCATTTTACTCGATCTCCTAAACGGTTAAAGATATCACATCGCGGTTTTCACCAGTGAATTTAGCACCTCATTTTACATAAAATAGGTCCTTTAAGTCTACTTTCAAGAGTTGATAAAGGTACAAACGAATAAAATGTTTATATATCACATTTTCAAATATCTATTATTCTCCATTTTACTGGATCTCCTAAACGGTTAAAGATATCACATCGCGGTTTTCACCAGTGGATTTAGCACCTCTTTTTACATAAAATAGGTCCTATAAGTCTACTCTCAAAAGTTGATAAAGGTACAAACGAATAAAATGTTTATATATCACATTTTCAAATACCTATTTTTCTCCATTTTACTCGATCTCCTTATCGGTTCAAGATAGGACATCGCGGTTTTCACCAGTGGATTTAGCACCTCATTTTACTTAAAATAGGTCCTATAAGTCTACTCTCAAAAGTTGATAAAGGTACAAACGAATAAAATGTTTATATATCACATTTTCAAATATCTATTATTCTCCATTTTACTCGATCTCCTAAACGGTTAAAGATAGGACATCGCGGTTTTCACCAGTGGATTTAGCACCACATTTTACATAAAATAGGTCCTATAAGTCTACTCTCAAATGTTGATAAAGGTACAAACGAATAAAATGTTTATATATCACATTTTCAAATATCTATTATTCTCCATTTTACTCGATCTCCTAAACGGTTAAAGATAAGACATTGAGGTTTTTACCAGTTGATTTAGCACCTCATTTTACATAAAATAGGTCCTATAAGTCTACTCTCAAGAGTTGATAAAGGTAAAAACGAATAAAATGTTTATATATCACATTTTCAAATATCTATTTTTCTCCATTTTACTCGATCTCCTATACGGTTCAAGATAGGACATCGCGGTTTTCACCAGTGGATTTAGCACCTCATTTTACATAAAATAGGTCCTATAAGTCCACTCTCAAGAGTTGATAAAGGTACAAACGAATAAAATGTTTATATATCACATTTTCAAATATCTATTATTCTCCATTTTACTCGATCTCCTAAACGGTTAAAGATAGGACATCGCGGTTTTCACCAGTGGATTTAGCACTATATTTTACATAAAATAAGTCCTATAAGTCTACTCTCAAGAGTTGATAAAGGTACAAACGAATAAAATGTTTATATATCACATTTTCAAATATCCATTATTCTCCATTTTACTCGATCTCCTAAACGCTTAAAGATAGGACATAGCGGTTTTTACCAGTGGATTTAGAACCTCATTTTACATAAAATAGGTCCTATAAGTCTACTCTCAAGAGTTGATAAAGGTAAAAACGAATAAAATGTTTATATATCACATTTTCAAATATCTATTATTCTCCATTTAACTCGATCTCCTAAACAGTTAAAGATAGGACATCGCGGTTTTCTTCAGTGGATTTAGCACCTCATTTTACATAAAATAGGTCCTATAAGTCTACTCTCAAGAGTTGATAAAGATAAAAACGAATAAAATGATTATATATCACATTTTCAAATTTCTATTATTCTCCATTTTACTCGATCTCCTAAACGGTTAAAGATAGGACATCGCGGTTTTCACCAGTGGATTTAGCACCTCTTTTTACATAAAGTAGGTCCTATAAGTCTACTCTCAAAAGTTGATAAAGGTACAAACGAATAAAATGTTTATTTATCACATTTTCAAATATCTATTATTCTCCATTTTACTCGATCTCCTAAACGGTTAAAGATAGGACGTCGAGGTTTTCACCAGTATATTTAGCACCTCATTTTACATAAATTAGGTCCTATAAGTCTACTCTCAAAAGTTGATAAAGGTACAAACGAATAAAATGTTTATATATCACATTTTCAAATATCTATTATTTTCCATTTTACTCGATCTCCCAAACGGTTAAAGATAGGACATCGCGGTTTTCACCAGTGGATTTAGCACCTCATTTTACATAAAATATGTCCTATAAGTCTACTCTCATGAGTTGATAAAGGTACAAACGAATAAAATGTTTATATATCACATTTTCAAATACCTATTATTCTCCATTTTACTCGATCTCCTAAACGGTTAAAGATAAGACATCGCGGTTCCCACCAGTGGATTTAGCACCTCTTTTTACATAAAATAGGTCCTATAAGTCTACTCTGAAAAGTTGATAAAGGTACAAACGAATAAAATGTTTATATATCACATTTTCAAATACCTATTTTTCTCCATTTTACTCGATCTCCTTATCGGTTCAAGATAGGACATCGCGGTTTTCACCAGTGGATTTAGCACCTCATTTTACTTAAAATAGGTCCTATAAGTCTACTCTCAAAAGTTGATAAAGGTACAAACGAATAAAATGTTTATATATCACATTTTCAAATACCTATTATTCTCCATTTTACTCGATCTTCTAAAGAGTTAAAGATAGGACATCGCGGTTTTCACCAGTGGATTTAGCACTATATTTTACATAAAATAAGTCCTATAAGTCTACTCTCAAGAGTTGATAATGGTACAAACGAATAAAATTTTTATATATCACATTTTCAAATATCTATTATTCTCTATTTTACTCGATCTCCTAAACGGTTAAAGATAGGACATCGCGGTTTTCACCAGTAGATTTAGCACCTCATTTTACATAAAATATGTCCTATAAGTCTACTCTCAAGGGTTGATAAAGGTACAAACGAATAAAATGTTGATATATCACATTTTCAAATATCCATTATTCTCCATTTTACTCTATCTCCTAAACGCTTAAAGATAGGACATCGCGGTTTTCACCAGTGGATTTAGAACCTCATTTTACATAAAATAGGTCCTATAAGTCTACTCTCAAGAGTTGAGAAAGGTAAAAACGAATAAAATGTTTATATAACACATTTTCAAATATCTATTATTCTCCATTTTACTCGATCTCCTAAACGGTTAAAGATATCACATCGCGGTTTTCACCAGTGAATTTAGCACCTCATTTTACATAAAATAGGTCCTTTAAGTCTACTTTCAAGAGTTGATAAAGGTACAAACGAATAAAATGTTTATATATCACATTTTCAAATATCTATTATTCTCCATTTTACTCGATCTCCTAAACGGTTAAAGATAAGACATCGCGGTTTTCATCAGTTTATTTAGCTACCCATTTTACATAAAACAAGTTCTATAAGTCTACTCTCAAGAGTTGATAAAGGTAAAAACGAATAAAATGTTTATATATCACATTTTCAAATATCTATTATTCTCAATTTTACTTGATCTCCTAAACGGTTAAAGATAGGACATCGCCGTTT